>CM031960.1:16850679-16985679 GCA_018749465.1 Paracanthobrama guichenoti | reverse complement strand
TAAATATTAAAATGCTCCTCATACTAACGCCAAACTTTAGATTTTTTTTTCGTCTTGATGTCTCTGGGCCCATCAGTTAATTGTCGTGACATCGGATGTGTTGTGAGTGTAGTGGCAATGAATTATTCATGAGATCACGTTGGTATTTAGAGGCTACGTGAGAATTGGCTTATATAAAGCATTTGCCTATATACTATGTATATTTTACTTCATATTTAGTCTACACTGGCAATAAGGTTAAACAATACATGGTAATATAAAGATTTGCTGAATTCAGTCGAGCATCACGCAGTGAAGTAAAGGTGACTGACCATGTGCTTGTTTTAAGTTTCTCAATGTCCTCAGGGGGGTCAAGTTTTGTAACACATTTTGTTTCATTGGCTGTAACTCTGTACTTGTTTCTCAAAGTCTGATGTAATATTCACATATTTATGTGCTACAAATTGTGTGTAAATTAAACGTATTATTCCTGTTGCTATAAACCATGAAAGTTTAACTTTTTCCTGTATGAATTTGTTATGGTGATAAGATAAATTTGTGCAAAATAATAATTGTGCCATCCCTCATTATTTTATCAATCTTTAAATGAAAATGGTAGACATATAATAACCACAAGGACAGAAATGAAATGGGAAGATACACATAAACAAATCGGTAACATATCTACTCATAATTAAAACTTAATATTGTCTTATTTTGTGCAGCCTTTTTATGTCTAGTAGAAGTGCCACCCTGTCTGGACAGACTTTTTTTTTTAA
This sequence comes from Paracanthobrama guichenoti, assembly GCA_018749465.1. Classification (NCBI taxonomy): domain Eukaryota; kingdom Metazoa; phylum Chordata; class Actinopteri; order Cypriniformes; family Gobionidae; genus Paracanthobrama; species Paracanthobrama guichenoti. The sequence continues at coordinate 16,984,921 of CM031960.1, read as the reverse complement.
ACGTGTAGCCTAGATGTGAATATTTTATATCAAATTGAGCAATGGAGAACCTACTGATTCAGATGATACCAGTTTTGTCGTCCAGTGTCCATTAACGTTATTAAATGGGGGTTGTGCACAGAAATCTTCCGTATTCTGTAAAACAGCTTCAGGTCTTTTGTACAGTATGTGCTTTGTTAATAGAGCTGTTTTACTGAAGATGCCTTCAAAGGAGCGAGCAAAGATGAGCACTAACATTTCAATCGAATAAAACGGCAACCAAGAACTAGCTAGGTTAGCTGATTACATGAAAGTCCATATATCGCTTTAAGTTTGTACCTCCGTTAACACTCTCTGACAAGTGGATGCGATGAGACCTGTTTGGTCATGTGACGTTCAGCATAAAGCCTATTTTAAAGCAACAATGTTACTTTCCTACCTCAAAATAGAGGTATGTCTTATTATTAAAATGAGGAGTTAACTAGTTCACCCAAAAGTAATCATACTGTCATGTTCTCACCTGGCTTTCTGACTTCTGTGGATCACAAATGTCAGTTAAGCAGAATGACCGTCTCAGTCACCACCATTCACTTTTATTGTATGATAAAGATGCAGTGAAAGTGAATGGTGACTCTGGCTGTCGGCCGCCACTAACATCGACTTTTGTGTTCCACAGAATAGCACTACTTAAATGTTAAAAACATCAGAGAATGGGATAAAAAGTAAGCAAATTTCTAACTTCACGGTTGAAATGAGTGAAAGTTTCGGTGGCTGAGAGATTGCAGTGTCACAGCACACGATAAGAGATGATCCGATAGAAGACCTTAGTCAAGACGGCAAACCTGAAAATGAAATAAATCCCGATGTTTGCCATATCACCTCAAGTTGGACTAGAATATTTATGTGAAAAGATACCCAACCAACAGGGGTTGGTTAGGCAAGGTTGTTTGATTATATTGGTAAATTCTAATTGTTTGTGGATATAACAAATATTTTTTTGGATTAGGATGGAAGTCATTTATTTGTTAGTGGTATGATCAAGTTTTTCACAAGGAAGAAAGGAGAATGAGATGACTGTTGCTGTTAATTTCCATGTCTATCTATCTGTCGGTGGATGTAGTTGTAATGTTTCCGCAGCTTTAGTGTCATCAAATGCCTAATTTGTGATTGTGTGGGGGGCTGCATTGTAGCATAATGAAGGTGGGCCATTCTTGGGTTTAAACTCACATTTACATTCAAAAGGAGTTAGGACGCAATTCAAGGCCATTGACCGGAGTGGCCAGTCCCACATCCAGGCCACTGTGAATGTCAGGGGGGTCTGTTTCTCAGCACCCTGCAGAGACCAGGACCACTGGCCCTATAGAGAGAGGCTTGTGTGGGGGGTAAGCGCTCACTCTTGGACTCCATCATTGCATTGTCCCGTGTGTCTCTTTCTCATGAAGTGCTGCAAAGACACTCCACTGACACATTGACTTTCATCAACGCAAAACTGATTTCATACTTCTCCACTCCTGGTTTTGTGTCCATTTGTCCATTTTGATTTCTGTTTTCTGACTTTTAAGGGTTGATTACAGATTAACAGTTTCATTAAACAAGATTAGAAACACATTGTAGGACCGGCTAAATAATCAGTTTATGAAGTAAAAGTTTATGAAGATTTATAATTTTTCAGTTTGTTGACTTGATGTTTTCAGTCGGGGTGCACTAAATTCTGGCCAATACCAATAAGCTTTTATTATAAATGATATTAATATATTAATATGATATTAATATTCTATTCCATTTTGTCCACTTAACTTAAAATTAAAGCACTAAAAACTAAAATCAATCATTTTAAACGATACAAGTGAATTTAGGCATCACATTGTTTATCTAATTCTACCATTCGTTCGGTCTATCATTCTATTGTTGTTCGCTCGTTCATTCGTTCTATCTATAATTTTTACAGTTGTCTGATTTTTCTAGACAGGAGATTGACTGTTCAGAAATCTTTAAATTTCAAGGACTTGGATATCATCTTTCTGTTATTTCTGTTAATTTTGAAGTAAAAGCAAAACACTGACTTGGTTAAGGTATTTATCTGACAAAATTATTAGGCAAAAAAGGCAAACCACAGCTGCAGGTTTTTATTTTGCTATGCAAAAAAACAAAACAAAACAAAAAACCTGTATAAATGTCTATCTAGCTGTCTGTCACTTTGCACACTTCATGCTTAGTGCACACTTATTCCTATACTGTCTGAAAAGGTTGTAAAATATTCTGTTCTAAACCACTAAATTAATGGCCATGCTCCAATGGGAAGTCCTCTTTGGTCTTTTTCATCCTGTTCAGTTTAAAAATCTGGTAAGGCTAATAAAATGCAATTTAGCCTCCTTTCAAGTTTCACCACAGTAAACTTTCCATGCCACTTCTTCCAAGTTTATGGCAAACAAGCCTCCATGGTCCATTGAGAAAGAGAGGGTGAGCGAGAGGAGAAACATGAGGTTTGAAAATAGAACATGTAAAAATACACGGCAAGGGAAACAGACTTGGTTTTGTTGATTGGAAGAGTAGTGAGTTTGTGAACTGTTTTATTGGGCTTTAGCCGTTCACACGGACGGCCTCTGGACAGCCTGGCGGCAGAGCGCGAGTCACTGTGTTTGCTGCTGTCAGATGCTGACACAAAAAAAGTCCCAGCGAGGGCCAGCGTTAATCAAAACTGCACCTCTTACTCCTGAGATGCGGCTGGAAGTCGAGATTTAGAAATACATTATTCAGTAATACCGACTCCCACATTCATCCCCGTATATTCACAGGCCTCCGCTTGTTGTTAAATGGTCTACAGTCATGACTGATATTAAAAATGGCTGTCACTGAAGTGAAACATTCTAGAAGGAGAGAATAGTGGGTGGACTTTAAGTCTTTCTCTGTTTATTTGATAGCCCACCTTTGCATACTTCAGTCTGTGGTATTCTGTATTCTGGTGTTGCTCACTCATTTCGTGACTAATGGTCGCCTACACTGTAGGTTTTTGCTGAGTCAGATATCACTTGGAATCCATTGAATTCAACGGGGATGATTTGTGTAAGTTTCAGTAATGAATTTCAAACTTCTCCATCTCTTGCAACACCACATCCTACTCATGTAACGCTTTCTCTAGCGTGTAAGCTCCCTCAAGCTGAGCGAATCTATTCCTATGACTCAGACGTGCGCCGCAGTGACCAACGCTTCTCTTTCTCTCTTCATATTTCGTTATGTCTCCCCATCCCTTGTTTTGGCTCTGCTGAGTTGTGCTTCATCCTCAATGTGGGAGCGTTCGTGCCTTTTCATCCGGTACAGCACAGCGCTCTGAGTCACTCCCGCTGCCCCTGAATCTGTGTCACTGTGCTAGTTCGTGCCTACATGTTCGCTGCTGGAGTCAAACGGTCTTGAGGCTTCAGTGAGTAGCCAGATGAGGTATTTGCTTAATTAAATGTTAATTTAAAATTGGTCTGCGTGCAGTGACCACCCGTAGATCATTGAACACAGTGAGTGCGGTTGTACTAGTGCTGACAGCTTCACCTTTGTGTGGCTTTTGTTATTTAAAAGGATAGTTCCCCCGAAAATAAAGATTGTTATCATTTCCTTGCCCTCATGTTGTTCCAAACCTCTATGACTTGATTTCTTCTGCAATACAAAAGAAGATCTTTTGTATTTTTGTCTCTACAATGAACCCCATTGACTTTCTTTAACGTTATTTAAAATATCTGCATTTGTGTTGTGATTTCAGAGTTTCAAATTCCAAACAGAATGTGAAATAAACCATAAGTAATTTTTACTAGGCATGCACAATTGAATACATGATACCTTTCAAAAGCTTGGGGGTCGTTTTTCATACTTCGAGGCTGCGTTTATTTGATCAAAAATACAGTACAAAGACAGTAAGGTTGTGAAATATCATTGCTAAAATAAGTGTTTTCAATTTGAATATATTTTGATTTGTAATTTATTTCTGTGACGACAGCTGAATTTTCAGTATCATTACTCCAGTCTTCAGTGTCACATGATCCTTCTGAAATCATTCTAATATGGTGCTCAAGAAACATTATTATTATATTATAATATATATTCTTATTATGAATAAGAAACATTATTATTCATATTATTCTAAAATATTATCAATGTTGAAAACAGTTGTGCTGCTTAGTATTTTTGTGGACCATTCATTATATATATTTTCAGAATTCTTTAATGAATGCAAAGCTCAAACGATCCTTGCTGAATAAAAGTATTAATCTCTTAAAAAATGTCTTTACCGACCCCACACTTTTGAAAAATAGTGTATTAGTACCATGTGGGTTATCAGCTGATATTAGCGATTTCCCCATTTAAAATTTTACATTAATCTAAAACTTGCTTATTAATCTTTAAAACACAAACTTAACACTGTTAAATGTAATCATTAGCAAATCTTAATTTTCCATAATGCTGTGGTCCATAATTTCACTTGTAGCATCTAAAACGATTGGCTTATGTTTAGTTTAATTATTTTTAATTTATTTAGAAAAAAATAGTGTAGATTTAAAATTTTAGCTATTTATAGGTTACCGAGCATAACATTAAAATACTTATCGGTATAATATCGGTATCGGTATAATCCATATTTATTATACTGTTGCATAATTTTCACTTTGTGGAATTAGAGGTCTTAAGTTTTTAGGACTTTTGGAAGATACTAGCCGCTCTGTGTGGGTGTATTTCTGCACTATTAGTTGACCCCTATGTTTCGTAAACCTCTGCCTCAGCAACATACCATGTTGTTCCATCTTTCAGGCAGAGTTTTGCTAGCTGAGCATGTGAGGGGGGGGCAGAGGTGTTGCATTACTAGTTGGGCTCTGACATATGAGCTTGTGCTTTTGAAGTGAGAGCTATTGAAGGGAAGTGTAGCACCAGACCAGTGGTCAGATGACTTCCAGCATGTGGGGGATTAAACAGCAGTTGAGGTGGCAGGTGTGAGCGCTGCGGAGCACAAAACAGGAACTTTGTCATGCTCCCCTGTGCCCCCTTACTGCGGGGCTGACTCAATACCCCCATCGCAGAGGTCTAACGCAAAGCACTTTTTGAATTCGGGCCAAGAAATGGGAATTAACACTAAATGTCAGCGTTTTGTTGTTTTCCGCAGGAAGGTGCAGGAAATGCACAGCCTATAAGTGCATGTTGAAAGATGTCTGGCTGGTGGCGTTTAAACCTTGGACGAATTCCAAACGGCCTTTTTGCGCCCTTCAAGGGCACTGCGGGAAGGCGACGCTACTCGAAGAGTCTTCTAAACAAAAGTTTCTTAATGAATCCTTTCATGAAGGGCCTGTTAGCGAAGAGTACATGTTACGGTCACTTTTAAGAAGTCACTTTGTCTTAATGTTCAAAAGTGGGGATTTTCTTTCTATCAAAGAAATCAATTCCTTTATTCAACAAGGATGCATTTAAAAGTATCAAAAGTGACAGACATTTATAATGATTTCAAATAAATACTTTTCTCTTGAACTTTCTATTCATCAAAGAATCCTGAAATAGTGTCAGTTTACACAAACATATGAATAATGTTTTCAACACTGATAATAGTGAGAAATGCCTCTTAAAGGTGCAGTGTGTAGTATTTATAAGGATCTATTGACAGAAGTGCAATAAAATATACATAACTATATTTTCAGTGGTGTATAAAGAACTTACATAATGAACCGTTATGATTTTATTACCTTAGAATAAGCCATTTCTATCAACATAGACCATATGTTCCCTTACAGTCATGTTTCTACAGTAGCCCTAAAGGACAAACTACTCTACAGAGCGCTAGCTACTCTCTGCTCTCTCTGACGACGAAAGGGAGGGGTGAGCGGTGGGTGAATGCAATCCACAACCTCACCGCTAGATGACGCTTAAATTTACACACTGCACCTTTAAGCACCAAATCAGCTATTAGACTGATTTCTGAAGAATCGTGACAAATTTTGTATTTTTTTTTATTCATTTTTTTGCTGAAAATTCAGCTTTGTCGTCTTTTTGCTTTTTGCGCTTTTTGCTTTTCATATATCAACCAGATAATGTTTATTTGAGGTTTCAGAGATTTAAATAGACATTTAAAATGAATTACTAGCCTATATATAAAAAAAAAAAATACATGTTTAAATTTAAATTCCATACACTGATATCTATGGAAGCTGCAATAATAATGCTTTCAATTATAATTTAAATAAATGTTTTATTCATGTCAGATACACATTGTGCATGAAACAATAAAGTTTGTTCTTCTCCCATGTTCACTGGCCACTTCTATGTATTTCAGGGAAAATTGATACATTTACGTGACGAAAACAGATCCTCTGAATTGCAAAGTCATCGTGCATTATATCAACTGTGCAAGTTGCAACAGTTTTGTTCTGTGCAAAAGCAACACTCGGTATAGCAGAGCCTTTACGGTTAATTAGCCGTGACGTTTATAAGCACGGTTAATCGAGAAATCGGTTAATCGCTGCATCCCTACTTTCAAGTGGAATTGGCTCCTTATCTTGTGAGTGGCCCAGCTTTAAAACCAGGAAGAGTTTTATGTCGCCCAACAATGCTTCACCAGATAACAGTGCAAGTGCGGGAAAACTGCTAAAATAGTGTTGTTTTCCGAGAACGATTACTCAAAGTGGTTTCAGTAACCTTTGATAATCTCTTGAAGATATTAATCGGTCCCACAAGGGTCGTCATTTTCTTTGGGTCACTTTAACAGCTGCAATTAAGACATACTGTAGTGTGGGGCTTTTGGTTTCAAATAAATAGCTGTTTATTTTGTCATTTGGAAATACGATCTGATGGATGGACAAGTAATTGGTGAAGCCAGTAGGCTACAGACTGGATCTCAAGAAGGGCAATAGATAAGTCTTTTTTTCCCCCTCGTCTATCCAAGAGGTACAGGGATTCCTGTGGAAGGCCAGCAAAAGGTTATCAAATGTTAACGGCAAGAGTTGGATTTCAGATCAGTCTGTTTGTAGCATGGTGTGAAAACCACAGCGAATGAATGACTCTCCTGGGTTACTGCAGGCATTTTTGTTTTGCAGTTGAATAGTGGTTGACCGATATGTCACTAAGGCTGAAATATCGGCCGATATTTGGCATTTTTGGCTGATTCGTTTTTCTGTTTGGTAGATGTGTTGTAAGCAGGACTTTTATTATGACAGCGTGGCAGACTTTTTATCAACTTTTTATGTGAGTCATGTGCAGACAGGTTTTCAGTTGCTATTGGAGATGCATGAAACACAAACTTTAAACCCTTGATTTCAAACTATGCAGAACTTTATCCAATTGGCCACTATGTCATGTCCATGTAATTTTCATTGTGTGCTGTAGGGGTGTGTGATGACCAAAATCTTATATCACGATATAAGTCATTTTATATCACAATAACGATGTATATCACAGTATAGTTATTTTTTAAGGTTCTAATTGATACTGCTGAAATGTCTTAATTCTTATCACCACTTTCAATATCATTAAAAAAAATTGTACAAGCCTTTAAAGATTACTGCGACAAACTATTTTTTTCGGTGTATTAACTTGCACGGATTAAAGACCTGTAACAAAGCAAATGGGGTCAATTTTGATTTCATGAGGACTTTAAAGAGCCATGAATGAATTTATCACATACATCACATTTTTAAACTGTACCTCAAATAGATGAACACATCAAAAACATGAAATTAATTACAAATGAATTGATAAAAAACAAACAAATATACAGGACTTTACACAACAGCACTTACATCGCACATCTCTCAGAGAGACCGCACATATACTGAAATGAGTTGTTTTTGCTGCTAATTGCGTTTCAGTGGTTTAAAATCAACAGTTTTTAAACCGTAGATGCAGTGCTTAAAAATGTATGCAAACGATAAGCTTATTGCCCACCCCTAATTTACTGGATGTAAAATTGGGGTTACCTTGCCTTTACCTTGCCTAAAATATAGGTTATCAGCTTTTTATGGGCCATCCGCCACCTTGCTCTATAAGACATCAGCATCTGCCATAAAAAAAATAAATAAAAATCAATATCAGTCAACCACTACAGTTGAATTTTGCATCTTGGTAAGACAACGAGTGCAGGTGACATGAATAAGAGCTGAGCCCATGACCTCTCAGGGAGGATTGGCCAGATAATATGGACTGATTCCTGATGATTATAGCTGAACGCGGAGCTGAGCACAATCCTCTTAGCCAGGGAAAATGTTTTGAGGACCTAAACACTGCTGCTCACTGCTGAGGTGGTGTGGGAACGATGTGGAAGCTTTCCTTTGTATTATTTTTCTTTCTCTTAAAAAAATGGAATAAGCTTTAGTGACCATTTCAAACACATATTTACATCATTCCCAGAGTACCGCTTTTGAAATTTCATTTCAGATGACTTGACACTATATTAGTTTTGGCCGATGCAAGTGGGTCATAATGACCGTAATTGTCATTTAATCTGGACCCCAGAGGTTATGATTTGAACGGAATAAGCCACATATGTACTCACTCATCTATCTTGCGGCCAATGAGTGGGTTTCAGTTGTGTTTTTCACTACACACATTCTCAACTCAATTTGTTACGGTTAGTTTGAATGGTAAGGAGCAATCTGCTATTTGGAGGTAGAGACTGGCTGATATAATTTTTTTTGTAAGTGTAATAATTATTGTTTAGCTTGTAATTGTAATTGTCAATAACTTGTAATTGTTTAACTAATGATCACCATCCATTCCATGGCCACCAAAGCTGCATTTATTTGATCAAAAATACAGTAAAAACAGTAATATTGTGAAATATGATTTAAAATAACTGTTTTTCATTTTAATTTGTTTTAAAAAGAAATGTATTCCTTTGGCAAATCTGAATTTTCATCATCATTAATCCAGTCTTCAGTCACATGAAATCATTGTAATATGCTGATTTGCTGCTCAAGAAAAATTTTTATTATCATCATTGTGTATTATGTCGTAATATTTTTGGGGAAACCATGATACATTTTTAGAAAGGCCAAAAGAATAGCATTTGTTTGAACTAGAAATCTTTTGTAACATTATATGATTGTTTTACTATCACTTTAGAAAAAAAAAAAAAAAAAAAAAAAACTTTTAGTTTCATAGTTTATAGTTTCATTTCATGCATTTAATTTTTGGGATATTTCTTAAATTACTATGTATTTTTTCCCTAAACTTGATAAAGTGATACCATAAAGTTTCAATTTTTATGTTAACCAACAGTTTTTTCGGTCGCTTGGTTTTAGGGCTGCATGATTAATCGCAGTTAACCCGAAATTCTGCTTAAACTGAATGATCTGGCTTATTGCGGTTATTTTTAAATGTTTTTATGCGTAGCTTGTCAGTGAAGCATGGCTCTGAACAGTAGTAAATGCTTCACTGTCTGAAAGCACTGCGAAAACATCTCAAACATCTTTCCAAACATGAGAAGCATTTACGAACCTCTTGTCCAACAAAAGACAAGATTTAATAACATGTTTTTACTCCACACTCACTAAATAACGACAGTTGAGAATCCTTCTCTGAGATGATGTGGCTTCTTACACAGAATAAGGCACACAGCATATTATTTCGTAGTATTCTATACAGTGATTTTCATGATACTTTATTATCATGAAAATACCCAAGAAGGTTTCAAGAACTCAGATAAACTATAATTGTCGTAGTCATGTGTTTATTAGTCATGTAGGTTTAAATTTTCAATTTATTCAGCTACAGCGATAGTATGATGCCCATAGGGATTTCCTGCAATGGCGTGCGTTATCATACGTCACTGGGGCATATTTGGAATTTCTGCACAAGAGCATTTACTACTGATCACAGAGCCGTACTTCACTGACAAGCTGCTCATAAAAAAAAAAAATCGCAGCCTTTGCATGCGTGCAGCCCTATTTGGTTTCCATCTCTGCTGCATCACCTTGAGTATCACAATTCCACTTCACATAACTGCATTTTAAACAATAAAATGTTCTTATTGGATGTGACTATGCTTGCATTTTTACCTAACCCTAACTCATACTGCCTGCTGAAATGTATGGAGTATCCAGTATAATAAAATTTAGCCTGAAGTAACATGGGTGCTTTATAGGCACCAAGATTCCAGGTGGCAGAACGCGAGCGCCTTCTACTGGCCAACTGAAAAGACCCAGCTGGCTACTGTAAACAGTTAAATAGTTAAAAACATTGTTGTTGATCAAAGTTGAAACTATATCACGAAAACGTGTTGTGTTTGGGGTTGCGCCGCCAAATATACAGCAAAAGGTGTAGGGTTTTATCGATTTCCTTCAGAAAAAAGTAAATGTATCCAGTGGAACCTTTGGGAGGTTAAAGCGAGTGGATGTCGTCAAAAGTAGTGCTACAGAGAAAATAGCCTCTTGCTCTGATTGATGCGTGTACCACATTGGTTTCATCATCACCGCAAGATTAGTTTGAGTGAATGCCTATCCTTTTCACCATCAAAAGCTCACGTCTGTGCCATCCGATCCGAGCAACAGAAAACGATCATAGCCTTTTTAGTTAGATAACAGGGAAATCGACCATCTACCGTAGCCTAACATATTGTAAGTCAAACAGCAACAGTCACTAAAATAACTACTCAATGGTAGGCTGAGGCTCATTTAAAAATTATGGTAGTAGACTAGCGCTATATCTACTAGACCAAGGTTAGGCATTTCATGCATTGCTATCTCCTGAATTAGTTAATCAGTCCCCACAATGATCATGTTAACTATGTCTGAATTTCCACCATGTCTGTTTTTTAATCAACATACCTGTTGAAATGTAGATTAGGCTACTGCCAAGTGCTAACGGCGGGTCTCCCTTCCACACAATTTACTAGCGTTGCCATAGGAACGATTCTGTTTTTGCCACCCGGAAGAACGTCTATTATTGTTGTGACCTCATGGTGAATTATCATATAGCCAAGCAGCTATCTTCTACTGATTAATGAGTCAGGATAGATTTCCACTTGCGAGTTTTTATCATCTTATTTATCATCTTCTCAAACTTTGTGTGTCTTTGTTTCAATTATTTGCTATAGTAAGCAGAAAATCAAACGTTATTGTTATTGTGTGCGACTAAAACTGCAAACTTCCCTACGAAGCATTTTAGAGTTTATGTAAGCTGAAATTTTTCAAAAGTTTGCAAAAAAGTTGATATTTCTATAGGATCATCTTTGAAAATGTAGTCCTGCTGCTTTTAGATGGAAACTGTCTTTTGGGTGAAGACCGGTTGCACTGGATCCTTTAGCTGTAAAATCTGACCTGTTGAAAGCAACACCAACATGACAAGGGTGGAGAAGGGCTCAGATGCTTCTCTGAAGGGCTATGTTTACGGAACAGCCGGATCTTTGGAAAGGGAATAGGAATTGGGTGAGCTCTTTGGCCTCGGATCATCCTGGATGATTCAATGTGGAGGTCAACTAGTGGGCATGTTTGTGTCAGTTGGCTTCACGCTTCTTGTGTGGCAGTTTTAGGAGACACGAGACATGATATTCAGCACGTTGCACTTTAAAAAAAAAAAAAAGGTTTCTGAGGCAAAAATGTTTTTGGTGTATGTGCTTTCCAATTCAAATAACCTTTTAGCCATTTTTACATGCTGTTTTTTTTTTTTTTTTTATACTGCAGGTTCATCTACTTTTGTGTAACTGACAGACACCATATCTCTCTCTCTTCCACTCTGTGTCTCCCTCTTTGTGTCTTTCCAGACTGCCTGAATTTATTAATGGGTCCAACCGGAACTGAGGACTAAAGTTTCTCTTTATCAACAAACAAATTAGTCTTTGTGTGCGAGTCACTTCGGCTCTCCTCCCTCTCCCGGGATTGTGAAAGAGAAAAAAAAATGCCGCAATGAAACAAAGGAGACATACAGCTCCATGACTCCCAAGTGCAGCCCTGGGGCATTTGCGATGATACGGGAAAGCAAATGCTTTTTTTTTTTTTTTTTTTTCATGGAGCTATCATTTCCGTTCTAAATTTGGATGAGCACAATACACTGTCAGGAGCAAATAAAGATCTTTTTTATAATTTAGATTTTTAAATAAAGATCACAACATGTTCGCTATTTTTGGCACACTGGTTATGGAGTAACCTCAAATGGGATTTAGATTCATGAAGCGTGTCATTTTCACAGGAAATTCGTGTCAGGAAAAGCGCTTTCCACTCCTGTCAGAATAATGCACAGTAGGCAATCTGAGACTGCTGAAATTTTGACCTTTCTGCATTACTCAAAAGTTCACCATCTTCTGCGCCTTGCAGTGGGCTATTTAGATTGTGGTTGTAGAGAGAGCGATTGATAAAGTTGTTTCTGTGTGGAACCATGTGTTCTGGCAGGGAGAAACATTTCCATTTGTCTCATAGAGGCCCTGTGATATTGTCTCTATCAGAGAAGGTGACATAAGCCTCTCTAAGAACATAAAAGGTTTATCCAAAGGAGCTCATATGTCAAGGCTATTCTTCTGCTGATCTTTTCAACTTCTAGGACGCCGTACATTTGTTTTGTTATTATGGTGTGAATTACTCCTCTCACTGTAGATGGTCTGTAGTATGTAAATCTTTTTGACCTTTCATATTGTCCCTTTAGTTAGGGTCATGCTACTGTTTAACTGCGTTATCTTTGAAGGCTTTTGGCATTTGCTTAATAGTCTTTAGCTCTTCAAAGTATTACGCATGCAAATTATAATTTAGTCCTTTTAAACCCTGCCCCATCACAATCGATTGCAAGCTCGCATTCATTTTTGAGTGCAACACCCACATTTCAAAATCCAATCAAGAACTGATCGGTAGAACCAAGTTACTGCCCAATGTTTTTTTTCCCTTTTTCATTTGAATGTGTGTCATAATATTGGAAAAAACTAAGATCTGTCGCTGATTCCGTTTCATCAGTACTTTAAATCCGATATATCTGTGGTTTTTCTTATTTTCCCCTGTAGTGTGTTTTTCCTAAACCAATGGGAATTTGTTTATACTATTGATTCATTGATTTAGCTATAAATGACAGATGAAGCCAGAAAAGTATTAATCAATCAATCATGGTCTGTGTGTATGAAAACAATATTTTTTTCTTTTTTTTCTCAGTCTGTGGTCCTCACATTGATATCCGCAATGACATCAGTGAGTTCAAGAAGCTGGAGAACTGCACGGTGGTGGAGGGCTACCTGCAGATCCTTCTCATTGGAGACAAGAATAACAACCTCAACCAGGAAAACTTTCGCTCCTTGTCCTTCCCCAAGCTGACCATGGTCACCGACTACCTTCTCCTATTCCGTGTCTCTGGCCTGGACAGCCTCAGCATGCTCTTCCCCAACCTCAGCGTCATCCGAGGACGCAACCTGTTCTACAACTACGCCCTGGTCATCTTCGAAATGACCAGCCTGAAAGATATCGGCCTCTACAACCTGAGGAACATCACCAGAGGGGCCATCAGAATCGAAAAGAACCCGGAGCTGTGTTACTTGGACTCGGTAGACTGGTCGCTCATTATGGATGCAGAGTTTAACAACTACATCGCTGGGAACAAGCAGTCCAAAGAATGCGGTGATGTTTGTCCAGGTATCATGGAGGATAGACCGCTGTGCATTAGGACCAGCTTCAATGACAACTACAGCTACCGCTGCTGGACCTCCAACCACTGTCAGAAGGGTAAGAACTTGCCAACCAGACCTGATCTTGCGAATGTTTAAGTTATTTCAGGTTTTATTTCTGATGGATTCACTTCTGCTGGCATTTCACATATCTTTCATTCACATGGGATTTGAATGAATAGTGAAATTAATTGTAAAACAATGAGGCTTGGATTGCATAAGATAAAGCTAAGTTTAGCTAAACCAATGGAAGGATACTGTTTGCTTTGCTTGGGAACTGGAGGTCTGTCTCTTTGGCATGGTCTTGTCAGGTAAATATTTGGTTAGTGTAAACTATGTTGTGTTGAGAGAGTTATGACTGGACTGTCTACCAATTCATCAAAGGCTTTGACAGTAGCTGAAGACAGAGCGTCCTGATAACAAAACAAGGGTTTCTGTGACCTGAGGTGATGTTCTATTACCTTTTATTCATTGGATAATTGTCCAGGAAATGTGCTATTTGAACCCTAAGTTATATGTAACTGCATTTGAACCTCACCATTTTCTGTTTGAAGTTGGTTGAATTATGCATTTTAATATTTAGTGATCGAATGATGTGATTTAGCCAATATTTGGCCACTGTAAGATTATTGCCTTGTGCTTATAACCATACCTTAAAACCGTTTCCATTTGGATGATTTTAATTTTGAACTGCATCAACTAAGAACTTATACACTTGTTTTGAAATACCAAGTAAAAATCCTTTGAGAATTACACATTCTTTCAGTTTATTTTAGATCTTCTATTGTCCGGTAGGTTTGAAGATGTGGCTTATTGTTCACTAGTAATAGATCGATATATAAGTCAGGGCGATTATTAGGCTAATATTTGGCCATTGTTAAGATCTTTTGAGATTTTTTTGATATAGTAGATGGTAAACCATATGGTGAATTTTGAGTAAATGTTTGGTCATTTTTTTATTTTTTTATTTCAGCAAGTTTGTTTGTTTTCATTGATTTACATCAGACATTGACTATTGGAAAATCCATATTGGTCATCCACTAGAACTGATAACGTTTTTCCTACACATCTTGTTAATCAATAATGCACATGTTCAACCACTATTGAGAAATCCACGTTGGTTGACCTTTTTTTTGTTTGTTTTTTATTTATTAAATGGACATCCTTTGATTCATTTATGTTTTTGGTTTAGGATGATTAATTGGTTAGATAACTCAATAGTACTTTGATACCCCAAATGCTGATTTTTGTGTGTGCGGATAGGATTGATAGAACATGAGAAAATCACCTGGCTGGGGCCAAAATAATCTCTGTGGTCATGAGGTCAGTAGATCTGAATGCCAGTGTGTCCCTTACATCTGACCGGGAATGCCTGGGAAAGTGAACTACCCCTTATGAATGTTTGCTCCCTCTTCCTCTCCCAAGCACACAAGAATGGTGGGAAAAGCATAATGGATGAGAACACTACAGCACCCTCCACCCCTGGCCTTCAAGAGACCTGCAGACCGTGCAAGTCCCAGGCTCGGAGAGGCTGTCACAGAGCTGCCCTCCCTCCTCTTTCCCTCCGCCTGAAAACAAACAGAGGAAATAAACCCTCATCAGAAACATGCTCCGTTACAGCCTGAATGTTTATTGTTTCTCTTGGGATTCTTTGAATCCGACAATCCTGAGGACGACATGTTTGAGGAAGGCATGGAGGTGACGTGCTTCGACCCTACCAGGAGATTTGATCCACATCAGTGGGCGACTCTGTTCGCGAGTGTCCTTTTTCCAGCGACTCCCCTCTGCCCTGCTGATACAGTCTCTTCCCGGCAGTCCCGCCCACATCGTGTCAGCACTTGCTCCCCTGCACACCTGTTCAGTATGGTAATCTTGTGTCTGAATGCCGTGTTTTTGCCTTTGCAGAGGTGGGGAGGTGTGAGTCACCTGTATCCAAGGCTCAAACAGTCAAACAAAGACAACGACTGGTAGTCACAGCAGATAGGACGTACTAATGGTCCGACTGATTGATCTGTGTTCTCCAAAGAACTTACTGGAACAAGCATTGGGCTGCCACCTGTCCGATTGTGTATGCTTCCCGTCAGTGTTTCCACATGGAGCTTCAAAGGAATCAACAGTTTGTCTATGAAAATCACACCCCAGCATTTTCCTACACTTCATGAGCTGTCGGCAGCTTGCTGTGTTCTTGAGGCACAATTGTTGGTGAGAATGATTAAACTTCAAGAGTCACGGCAAGGATATACGGGGGAACTGAGGGGCTTCTAATCTATTGACACACATTTCACAATTCGATTCCGATTTCAATTATGATATGTATCCCCAGTTGGTACAATACTATAATATTAAAGGTTAAAATGAACAGATTTGCTACTTGCCTTTTAATTACACATAAGGAAGTTATAGTTGTAGTAATAACTTTTTAACATAATTATGTTATTAAAAATGACTTAAGTTTCTGCTCCCTTTTTTTTTTTTTTTTTTTAATATAGACGTTTAAATGGTGTCTATCATAAAAACATAATGGATTTATTTAAACATGCATTAAATATTGAAGAACAGGTTAATAATATAATGAATATATAATATAGTACATGTATTTAGCAAAATGGTCCTTTCTATAGTTCATCCTTCTAGCTAACTATTGAATTTATGGACATTGGATGGCTTTTCTGAGGTAAATGTTACATTTCGTGACATTGTTTAAATAGTTCTGCTTATAATATTGTTTTTTTTTTTGACGTTTTTCCACATTTGAAACCCTGATTAAGTGATTACATGAGACATGACACAGATTATTATACGGTATCTTTTAACATACCTTCTGATTCCCATTCTTATTTTTTCATAATAAAATTGACAGAATTTAAAAGCGGAGCCTTTTTCATATCAAAAGTAACAATTAAAGCATAAGCTTATTGTGATTTAGTGGATGTAGGCATGATTTAAGAGTCAATCTCAGGTCATAAAAACGAGAATCCTTTTATATTGAGAAACTTATATTTTTAACCCAGCTCTATAGTCTAAACTTCTTTCACAAATTTGTTTTCTCATGATGATACAAAGCCGATACATAAACAAAAACTTAATACTTGTTTTGAGTTTTGTTGCAGACAATTTTTTTTTATTATCAAAATGTAATCACTTGATCTATTCAAAAACAATTTTTTAGTTATAGTTTTATTTTTCATCCAACATTCATAAAGAAACAACTTTTCTCAGTTGAATCCCGATGGCAAGTCCCTCTCTACAGTTTCTTTCTTTGCTTCTCTAGCCATCCTGGTAGAAGTTCTGTGATGGAGGAGAATTATAGGAGATGAAAGCAAATGGTCATTTGCAAACAAATCATATGCTGCGTCTCAATTCACACTATCCATCCTACCATCCTAAATAGTATTTGAAATTAGAATTAGTGCACCCCAAATCGTAGTATGTTAACATGGGTATTCCAAAGATGCCCGGATGGTCTACTATTTCCAGTTTGAATCCGAAGTGCAGATCCATACACACTCTAACAACTAATATTGCCCACAACCCACTCAGTGTTGGACAAGGATTCGATTAGAACTACAAACAAGAATAAAAGTGTTGATAAAAAGATATCTATTCAATGTTATCCACATAAAATTTCATCTGCAATAACATTGAGAACTCTTATAAAGATATGTTTGGTCACTTTTAAATGCGTCATTATGCAAACACATTATGCAAACACGAGAAGAGTTCGCCGTATGAAAAACCCACAACTGGCATATCAGCGTGCTACTACATTTCTCTCTGATACGGAGGGAAATTAAATTAAATTGAATATGGAGTATTTTAACCGTGACGAGATTGAGAGGGCAGTTTTAACGGTGACAGGTTGCACGTAACGAAGTGACAGAGCGGTCCGTTAAAGACGCAACTATAACAAAGTAGTATGTCCCAAAGCTACACCCTCAAAAGTACACGAGTCACAACAACAGTACATGAATTTTAGGGCATAGTAGGCAAATTTGGACGCAGCAACAGAGAACTTTGAATCTGACTCTGTGAATTATTATTTTTTTAACCATTGAACTAATTGATTCACTAAAATAAATCAGACTTCCGAACACGCAAAGTCTTTAGTATTGGCTTGATGGTGGCGTAGCCTCTCTGTGTCTCTCTGTGGAAGACCATCTTCTCAACCCCTTGGCATAATTGCCTTGTTTTTCTTGTGCACAGATGTTTCTTCAAGGGCACACAGTGGTTTTGTAGTCAATTTGGATCAGTCCTCTCTCTCTAATTACTGCACCAAGAGTTTCTGTCAGCGACCAATCGTCGATCAGCTCCTGCGTATGTGCGCGAGACTCTGCCTGTTTGTTATGAGATGAGGGTGTCCACACAGCAGCACTATTGTTTACTTTTTTTCTGAAATGCAAGACCATTTAAAGCATTCCTTGCCTGTTCTTGCATGCACTTGTTACCGTCACCTCTGTGTATGCATGCGTGTGTCTCTGGAGTTCATGGTCTTTCCATGTGTAATGTATTTCCATTGTTTGTCTTCACGCTGCCTGGATATGTATGTTTGTTAACCTGCTTATGGCTTGAATCTAGCTCTGGTGATAAAGAAATACATCAATTCAAAAGGGATGTGAAAGGCTGTTGAGTTTATCTCTGATGACATGGACAATTAAATCTGCCCCTTGAGTAACAGTACACAAAGTAATTAATTGGCTGGAAGAACTTTTAATGTATGCAGTTTGTTCACTGCTCCTAATGTGTGTGCACTGACATGGCATAAAACCACCAAATAAATAAAAAAATAAACATCTTCAGCTGAGTATGACACCAGAGAATGTTGTTGTAAAGTCTAAACAGAGCCCCTGGCAGTGACTGTAGGTGTGATTAGTGTGTGTTTGAATGTGTCTCTGCTCTTTGTCTCCGGAGACATTTTACAATGCCAGTTCGGTTGACGGTGGGAATAGGAAGGGCTCTGTAGGGAGGAGGCATACAACGGACGTCCTAGGGTCTGTGAGAGGCGAAGTATTGAGGAGAAATGCAACAGAAATGTCAAGTTTACAAGCACAAAAACAAGACTCTTCAGTGTGGGGGAGTGAACCGTCAGCCCCCCTTAATCTCCTCCCTTCTGTCCGCCAACCTCTCCTCCCTTCCCACTTATTTTGTCTGTTGTTTTTTTTTTCTTTACAGCCCCCTCTCAACAGTTTTACTGTCATTTCCTCCCCTCTCTCTTCCAGGGCTCTTATCGCGGCCTGTTAACAGCTCTAGCCGTTAGATAGCTCTTCTCACTGTTTACACTCCTGGCCCCACCACTCATCTGCCTGATACTCTAGTGACCTATCCAGTTGTTTGTTCACTTACGGCCTCTCTGAGGTTGTGTGTTTGTACTCTGTCTGTGTGTGTGTGCGTGCGGGGTTTGTGACCTCACCTACTCTGTGGTTTGGTCTGAATGGGCCCCTCGGGTCACTCTGATCCAGACAAGCACGTCTTCCCCCTGAAAAACATGCTCTCATACCCCAGACCAAAGAGGGAAGGGGGAGAGGATTGTTGGGTAATGGGGTATGAGCATGGGTTTGAGCCCCCTTAGCTTCACGGGGCTGCTAAACGACCCCAAACAACAATGCAAACTCTTGTTGTTGTCCCGAAGGCTAGCTGATTTGTCCGATCAATCCAAAATGAATTCTCTATGGCTTGCATACCTGGGATTGTTGGCATTCCTCAGCTGTGCCACATAATGCGCAGGTTGCAGATTTCCTGTGTAAAGCACAGATCAGTTCAGATAGTGCCATGTAATGAAGGATAAACTTACCCTCTCTCACAGAACAGTGCTACTGGTTTAGTGTTTAGTTCAATCCAATCTGTCTGTCTATTGGTCTATCTAAATATCCGTCGCTCTATCTGTATTTCGGTCTATTGGTCTATATATTGTCTATCTTTCTTTCAGTCTCACAGAATCTGTCGATAGTCTGTCTGTCTTTCAGTCTCTCACTATTTACCTATCATCTGTCTGTCTTTCCATTTTGTCTATTTGCAATCGATACACGTTTATCTCTTGGTATCTGTCTGTCCGTCTGTCTTTGAATCACTCAGTATCTGTCCGTCCATCTGTCTTTGAATCTCTCAGTGTCTGTCCGTCCGTCTTTCTTTTGAATCTCTCAGTATCTGTCTGTCTGTCTTTGAATCTCTCAGTATCTGTCCGTCTGTCTGTCTTTGAATCTCTAAGTATCTGTCCGTCCATCTGTCTTTTGAATCTCTCAGTATCTGTCCATCCATCTTTCTTTTGAATCTCTCAGTATCTGTCCGTCTGTCTGTCTTTGAATCTCTCAGTATCTGTCCGTCCATCTGTCTTTTGAATCTCTCAGTATCTGTCCGTCCATCTGCCTTTGAATCTCTCAGTATCTGTCCGTCCATCTGCCTTTGAATCTCTCAGTATCTGTCCGTCCGTCCGTCCGTCTTTTGAATCTCTCAGTATCTGGCTGTCCGTCCATCCGTCTTTTGAATCTCTCAGTATCTGTCCGTCCATCTTTCTTTTGAATCTCTCAGTATTTGTCCATCCGTCTGTCTTTTGAATCTCTCAGTATCTGTCCATCTGTCTTTGAATCTCTCAGTATCTGTCCGTCCATCTGTCTTTTGAATCTCTCAGTATCTGTCTGTCTGTCTTTGAATCTCTCAGTATCTGTCTGTCCATCTGTCTTTGAATCTCTCAGTATCTGTCCGTCCATCTGTCTTTGAATCTCTCAGTATCTGGCTGTCCGTCCGTCCGTCTTTTGAATCTCTCAGTATCTGGCTGTCCGTCCGTCCGTCTTTTGAATCTCTCAGTATCTGTCCGTCCATCTGTCTTTGAATCTCTCAGTATCTGTCCGTCCATCTGTCTTTTGAATCTCTCAGTATCTGTCCGTCCATCTGTCTTTGAATCTCTCAGTATCTGTCTGTCCATCTGTCTTTGAATCTCTCAGTATCTGTCTGTCCATCTGTCTTTTGAATCTTTCAGTATCTGTCTGTCCATCTGTCTTTGAATCTCTCAGTATCTGGCTCTCCGTCCGTCCGTCTTTTGAATCTCTCAGTATCTGTCTGTCCATCTGTCTTTTGAATCTTTCAGTATCTGTCTGTCCATCTGTCTTTGAATCTCTCAGTATCTGTCTGTCCGGCCGTCTTTGAGTCTCTCAGTATCTGTCCGTCCGTCTGTCTTTGAATCTCTCAGTATCTGTCCATCCGTCTGTCTTTGAATCTCTCAGTATCTGTCCGTCCATCTGTCTTTGAATCTCTCAGTATCTGTCTGTCTGTCTTTGAATCTCTCAGTATCTGTCCGTCCATCTGTCTTTGAATCTCTCAGTATCTGTCCGTCCATCTGTCTTTGAATCTCTCAGTATCTGTCCGTCCATCTGTCTTTGAATCTCTCAGTATCTGTCTGTCCGGCTGTCTTTGAATCTCTCAGTATCTGTCCATCCATCTGTCTTTGAATCTCTCAGTATCTGTCTGTCCGGCTGTCTTTGAATCTCTCAGTATCTGTCTGTCCGGCTGTCTTTGAATCTCTCAGTATCTGTCCGTCCATCCGTCTTTGAATCTCTCAGTATCTGTCTGTCCGGCTGTCTTTGAATCTCTCAGTATCTGTCCGTCCATCTGTCTTTGAATCTCTCAGTATCTGTCTGTCCGGCTGTCTTTGAATCTCTCAGTATCTGTCCATCCATCTGTCTTTGAATCTCTCAGTGTCTGTCTGTCCATCTATCTTTGAATCACTCAGTGTCTGTCCGTCCGTCCGTCTTTTGAATCTCTCAGTATCTGTCTGTCCGGCTGTCTTTGAATCTCTCAGTATCTGTCTGTCCATCTGTCTTTGAATCTCTTGGTGTCTGTCCGTCCGTCCGTCTTTTGAATCTCTCAGTATCTGTCTGTCCGGCTGTCTTTGAATCTCTCAGTATCTGTCCGTCCATCTGTCTTTGAATCTCTCGGTGTCTGTCCGTCCATCTGTCTTTGAATCTCTCGGTATCTGTCCGTCCATCTGTCTTTGAATCTCTCAGTATCTGTCCATCCATCTGTCTTTTGAATCTCTCAGTATCTGTCCGTCTGTCACTGAATCTCTCAGTATCTGTCTGTCTGTCTTTCAGTCTGTCTGACCTTCGCTAATGTGTTGTGACTGATTCAACATTTACTTCAGTGGAAAATGTATAATCACAAGTTTATCTAAAATGTTTCTTTTTTTTTATTCCTCCATTTGTAACTACATTGGTAAAAGTGAAGTTTGGACCCTGTGTCTGTCTGTCTATCTATCTGTTTATCTCTCTGTTGATATAGAAACTTTTAGTTTAAGGCTGATGCACCAAGCAGAGTAGTTTGGCTCTGAGATGAAGACTTTCATAGTTTTGCAGATGTCTCTGGATGTTTGGAAATTTTGAAATCCTCCTTAAAGGGTTTTCTGTGCTCTCTTGCCTGCTGTAATGATGGAAACAGATACATAATGCTTTGGGAAGACCAGGATGTGTTTGTGTTGTTTGAATAGACTTCAGTCAGAGTCAGTGCATTTCAGGATGATAAAGGAGAAGCACAAGACACAAGGAGTCCGTTTTTGTAAGGAGGATGTCGTGTCCTGTATCATATCCCTGTAGGTTGTGTGTAATCACTGGCCTTGCCCAGACATGTGTGGGAGGTTTTACATGTCTAATGTTTTTCTTAAGCTCTTTGTGAAGAAATCTACAAAATGGGTTTTCTTTCATTTCCATCTATGGAGAAGGCAAACTTGCATCTTAAAGTGCCCCTATTATGCTATTTTGAAGTTTCCTAATTTAGTTTTGGAGGTCTCCAACAACAGGTTTACATGCATTAAAGGTAAAAAAACGGTTTAATTTTCTCATAATATACATTGCACATCACCACCACAAAGTTCAATGTTTCTCAAATGACTCGATGGATGAATCTCTAAATCCCTCCTTTCTGTGAGCTACTCTGCTCTGATTGGTCAGATGGCCCAGTCTGTTGTGATTGGTCTACCGCATATTTTGGAAACAAACCTCATTACCATGAACTCCAGCTCCCTCCAGAGGCTTCCTAAAGCTCAGCGATAGTACACATTGTAAAGACAGTAATGATGACGTGGATTTTACATCAATCCCAGCGCGAGTCTGAATCGATGAAACATTGGAAGAACTAGTTTTTCATTCCGAACCTTGAGCAGGACGTTTCTCAGTGATGCTACTCAGTTTAAGGTACATTGAGATGTTTCAGTTGTAATTCCTCACCATCAGTTTAACAAGTGTGCGTCCATCAACAAACCAGTGTCAATAACAGCACGTACATTAGCCCAGCACTAACATGAATGTCTGATGTAACATTAAAGTTTGCACAACAAATCTTGCTCCATTCTTTATCTTTACTCAAAGTAGTAAGAATTGCAGGCAATCTATATTAATAGACACAGTTTTAGGTAATACTGCAGCCCACAGCTAATTTACAGTAGTATTTTAGTATGACAGTAATAACATGAGTTAGCCAGATACCTACACAATATGAAACACAATGAGCACATTGTAGAGCACAGTGTCTTCTCGACATGATGCTATCCGGTATCCGCTGCAGTGTTTGCGGTGGTTCAAGTTTTCCCTGGTGTCAAGCACAAGAAGTGGACAGGCAATATGCTAATGTTTCGTCTTGACGTCCCAACAAAACGGCTTAGGACTCGTTTAAAAAACGTTTTGTTTAATTGACTCAGAGTCGACTCTTGCTTTTGAGAGATAATAACTTTATATACAGCGCATTTTCAGATTTAAAACTTTGTAGGATGTTTTCATTCACTTAAAAACTATGTTACGCACTACATGAAAGATAATTTTCAAAAATCCATTATAGGGGCACTTTAATATGTATCCAAGTAAACAAAATTAATTGTTTTACTGTTCTTTTCTGGTCCCAAACATGCAATTTTCCTTCTGGACATTAAAAAGTCCCCTTCAGTAATCTGATCCAAACTGAACTTCTCACTGAAGACAACAAAGTCAACTTGGTCACAAGTGCTTTTCCTGCTTCGTTTTACTGGATTCTGCTGGACTTTTTAGACTGGCATAGTTGTGACAACCCATAATTGTAGATAATTTGCCTTGATATTGTGAGGTATAAAATGGCTCTTACTTTCGACAACTAGTGTTGACTCGTCCACAGTGAAAATCGAGGTATGTTATGTAGTATATTCCAACCTTAAGACTAGTTGTTACTGATTAACTAATTTAAATGCTTTTGATCTGGTCTGTGATTGGTTATAAAGCTCAACCGCTGAGAAAAAACCCTCACATTGTAATAGAAATAATGTACTACAATGGGAATAGACTTAAATGGAATTATGTGATGGTTTATGCATACTTGTATGTTATCCAAAGCAACATTACATTGCATTCAAGATTAATTTTACCTGGAAATTGAACCAATGTCTTTGCTTTTGTTAACGGCATGCTCTAAGGTACATGAATGCAAATTTTAGTCTCCGTTATTAATTTGAGTGATTGTTAAAAAAAAAAAACGATGTGTGAATGAAACAGCTAAGGCATCTGTTTCTATGGCAGCTGCCATGTGATCAAAGCAGCTGTGGCGTAGTAAAGCCACCTTCTATACGTTCATGAGTTTCCACATATTTATTGGCTTATATACATAGTTGTGCTTCTGAATTTATAGACTGTTAAACATGTTGCAAAAATGTTTGAATAGCTCCAGGGTTTGTGATTTTTATACAGCACAGAGAAGAGAATCGTGGGATTTCTTTTTAGTAAGTTGCGGTCCCGTTCAAAGACTCTTTTGTCGACTATAGAATCTACACAGACGCGCACCCACACACTTCATACAGCCTTATCTCCACCCTACGCATTTTCCTGTGTGTTTGTGCGTCTAGTCTGGTGGCTTTGTATGAGGCAGTGAATGTAGGCATACGTTCTGTCTGTTTGTGTGTGGATCTGGCTGCTGCCTCCTGGCTAGCGTCAAACAGAAGTCGTGATTCATCTGCCGCTCTCGACACTCATTCATAAAAATCAGCACGAATACTACGCTTTCCTTTCCCCTGAGGGGGCCTGGCGTGTCCACAACATTTCAGATTCTTCTCAGTCCAGGTTACGTGGCAGGAATGACGAATGCTCTCGCTCTGCCACTGTGGGTGTCCTCACTGCTAGTTGGCAGAGCTGGCATAGTGTGGCACCATCGGTCTGAGTACACACCATTTTGTGGCAACTGAATGGAGATGTGGCTCATTAGTGTGGGTGTTTTTAAACTTTTTGATGACAAGGTCTCCCAGATATGAAGACATCTAAATTGTCTATAATCTAATTTCTGCTGTTTGATCAAAATATCAAAATGAATTTATAAATAAATAATTATAAATATCTTTGTATAATATCTTTTCTGTAATAAATATAAAATAGAGATGCACTGATACTAAATGTCTCCGCCGATAACGATAGCTTATTATAATATATTTTTTCTTAAAAACGAATACTATAAACTATACAGGGAAATCTCTCATTCGGTACATTGCTATAATATTAGAGGTTAAATCAACAACAGAGCCCAAATTATTATTATATATTATCAACTGCTATGTTTTTTCAGATATAATAATTACACTCAAATAAAAATTGAAATGTTTGTATTGTAACTCGGTTGCACATAAACACTTGTCTTCATGACAGATTTGTTCAAACATGCATATATAAGTAACAGTAAATAAGCTCCAGTGTGTTTTTATAGCTAACTAATGAACATTGAACATTGGATAACTTTCCAGAGGTGAATGCAATGTTAAGTGACATATGTTCAGGACATGATACATTTCGGTGAGTTGTACTGTATTCGTGCTAAAACTTGTATTAAAGTGGAAGAAAAGACTCATTCGAACTGAGGCACTACAGCGATCTGTCACGTCAAATTTAAGAGCGTCAAAATGCAGTTGTTTGAATTTTGTGTTAAAGTGGACAAATTTTGAAAGCTTAGACTTAGCACAATGCTCTTTGTAATTACTAGGTGGGTGGGAGGCACACTACAAATACTGTTTGGTGTAGTGAAAACCGCGGACATGGCAACCCTCGCTTGAACCACAGGTGATTCATAGGGTCAGATACAGCCCTGAAAGAGACACACACAGTACGAGTTTGAGTTTGACATGTTTTTCTGCCCCCTTTTGATTGACATTAAATAATCCTGATCATTGTCTATTGTTAAACAAATAATTGATTTCATTGGCCGATACCGATTATTGGCCCGATATATTGGTGCATCTCATTTTTTACACAATTTATCTTTACATTTATTTTATTTTTTTGATGATTAATCAGACAAGATTTGTCCATTGTAAGCCATGACCACCCAAATGCACTCTTCTTGTGTGATGGCACCTGCTGTCTCTATACCGCAAGTGCCCTGTCAGTTTCTTCAGTGATGGATTGCATCTTTAATGGATGTGGGGTGACCTTATGTTGTCAGAAAGAGGAGTTATAGAGATTTGATTCCTGATTTGAGGGACTTGGAGGTGGTTCTCGGGACTTGAGCAGGCCGAGAGGACAGAGCAGCTGACAGGAAGGAGTTCATGACCAGGGTTGAAGTTACTCACGTATCCTTTCTTAAGTTTGGTGCCACCTGTCTTTTGCATTAGTTCCAGTGTCCCTGACTGCCTCCAGCACAGCCACTGTTACGTTAGACCCTTTCACTTTTCACATGCCGAAGACTACCGCGAGAATCATCTTATTTTTCACTAGGTGTCTATTAATTTACTGACATTTCTGGCAGAAATGTAAATTAAAAAAATGTGGAATTGAGTGCTAAAATTCATAGTATTAGATAAACAAACAATTCATGATTTATTAGTGTACGGTCTAGTCAACAGATACTTCCATTAAAAATTTGGGTTCATAATTTTTTTAAGAAATGAATACTGTTATGCAAGGATGCATTCAATTTATTAAAACTTATAAAAGTTTTGTATTTCAAATAAATGTTTTTCTTTGAACTTTCTTTTCAAGATTCCTAAAAAAAGTATGATTTTCACGAAAATATTACAATATACAACCGATTATAAATGTTTCTTAAGCACCAAATCAGCTTATTAGAATGGTTTCTAGGATCATGTGACACTGAAGACTGCAGTATAAAAAGAAAAACTTATTTTAAATGGAAATAATAGTCTACGATTTTACTTAGACTTTTTCAAAAACATAAAAATGATTTACTTATTAGGTCTGCACAATTAATACAATTTCTAACTGTGATTACAATTGCGGATGCCACAATTACGTAATCGTTCAAGAGCGCAAAAAAAAAAAAAAAAAAAAAAAGCATGCTTAAGATGTTTTTGTTTTCTTTCTACAAGGGTTTTTTCCAGTTTGTTTTAATTTTAGTTTTAGTGTAACATTATAATACCATGCATATTTTTATCAAATGGATATCAAACCAATGTGTAGTTGACATTTGAGGATAAATGTTATAGAAAAGCAATAAAAGGTTTTCAGGAAGAATGTTTCCAGCTTATTTTCATATAAAAATATAGCATGCAGTTGCTTCAAACAATGGTATAAAGCTACTCAAAACATCATTCGATGTAAATTGTGATAATCATAATTAATAAGCACAATCACAATTTCAAGGGAATAATCGACAATTATGATTTTTGTCATAATCGTGCATACAGTTTACATACACTGTTAATCTAATACACATTAAGATTTTCTGCACTAGTTAAAATCTGATGAACTTTCATGAGAGAAGTAGCAGTGTCTGATTTGCGAATCATTTAGTTGAATCTGATCTGTTCAGTGAATTGATGATTCTGTTCACAAACATTTAAAACGCCAAGCAAAATAATTATAATAACTATTATTATTATATTCAAGGCAGAGCTTTAAACTGACCGATTCTGCAGACGCTCACATTTCATGTCCCTCATTTAATGGTATCCGCAAAAAGGATTCAGTTTTACAAGCCCCCATTCTTTCTTTCTGAATGAAGTGGGTAAGCGTTTCTTAAAAACGTATTTTGCTGGTTGGAATAACTCAGTGGCACATCCTAAAAGCTAAAAATTCACATTTGAGTGTTTTTTTTTATGAGTACCAATGTATGTCGTGCTAAGAACCCCTCCCCCCTCCTTGAGAGAAGCCACATGGCTTGACTTTATAATATGTGCGTGAACATAAATAATATACTTGAGCTCATTATTGTGTAAGAACGTGCTGGAAGTGTGAGGGAGTTCAGTGTCTCCGCAGGGATATACATGCTGTGAAGATGAAAGGCAGCCGTAAAATTACAAAGGAAATCATATGGAGTTACTCAGCTCATTGAAATACCTCTGATAAACTTAATCCTTCTTTAACCCTTTCCTGAGTCACTGATGATAATAGGTTTGCCTCACATTTATATGTGTTTATCAGGGCTGTCAATAGATTACAATTTTTTTATTCATGATTAATCGCACCCTTTTGCAATTTTTACTTATCGTGACACTAAGCAAACATCATTTATCTTGTTTAACGCGTTCATTTTGTCATGATTTTGCTATATCCAGAAAAGTAAACTACACTCTAAAAAAATGCTGGGTTAAAAACAACCCAAGTTGGGTTGAAAATGGACTAACCCAGCAATTGGGTTGTTTTAACCCAGCAGTTGGGTTAAATGTTAAAACAACCCAACCGCTGGGTTAAAATTACCCAATTGCTGGGTTAGTCCTTTTTTTTAGAGTGTATGAGTTTAAAGGATGATTCTCACAAAATGGCCACTTGGAGACTACAAAAGGACAATTCCTACATTAGCTAGAATAGAAATAAATGGATTTTTACATTTTCTTGCTAGTTGCTAGTGCATTTTTCACTTGTTTTATTGTCCATTAGGCAAAAATGTGATTAATTAGAAAATGAATAGCACTCAACAAACTCAATATACTTTTAAAAATTGAGGTTGGTCATAATGTTTATTAATATGTTTATTCAGAAAGGATGCATACAATGGATCAAGACATTTATAATGTTACAAATAATATATCAAACAAATGCCGTTTTTCTATTCATCAAAAAATCCTAAAGAAAAATATTAAGGAATATTGTTTTCAATATTGATAATGAGAAATGTTTTTGAGCACCAAATTATCATATTAGAATGATTTCTGAAGGATCATGTGACACTGAAGACTGGAGGAATGATGCTGAAAATCCAGCTTTGGCGTTACAGGAATAAATCTTTACAATAAATCTATTTAATCTCATTAAATCTATTAAAATAGAAAAAATATAAATGGTTTTTAAATTGTAGTAATGTTTCAATATTACTTTTTACTGTATTTTTGATCAAATGCAGCATTGGTGAGCATAGAAGACTTCTTTCAAAAACATTAAAATCTTACTGATCCCAAACTTTTTTTCAGGAATGTTTTAGGGATTTGTTCATATAAGAATAGGTAGTAGTGAGGTTTGCCCTAGTAAGATTTGTAGAGAAGAAAACTGATAAAATGACTTTCTCTAGCATTAACATCAGTATCGATATAATTTTATTCTCTCTCTTTCTTTCACTCTTATATAATCCTCAGCCTGTCTGTTGTTGTCAGAGTCCTGTTGAATGGGCACAGGTGGCAGTGGGTGTGTGGCACGGTTCCCTTCTGCCAGATGGGGACTTCCTTGGCCGGCCTTTGCTTCTCGCAGGAATCACCAGTTGGCACGTGACGATAGTTTAGTTTGCCAAGGGTGAGCGGTGCCGTCCATCTTTGATCTGGTGGAAGTGGATTCACCTGGTTACTTCCATGTTTTGCACATTTTAGTATCAGTCTGTGATACATTTCTCTGACTGTTACCTTTAGAGTCATATCTTTTCAGAGAAGAGATACTGAAGGCTGCCAGATGTTAGATGCTTCATTAGTGGGTGATAATCCATTCTCATGTGTCCTTAAATATCCCGAGCTTTGCTATGAGAGCGTGTCTTCGCATGTGGTGTCGATGGCCAGCCAGTGCTCTGTCGAGGCAAAGATGTCTGCGTTTCCCACGGGAGAGAGCGGCGAATGCGGGACAACCCCACCACGCGACATAAAGGTCAGGAGAATCACAGCTGTGCTCCTGTGTCAGCACACACAAACACACTCTCTGAGCAGTCTGCCCTGCCATTTAATGTGGCAGATAAATTTAGATGTTTCTCCAGTGCACAACAGCATCGCTATATCCACTGCTTGGTCAAGTGAAAGAAAGAGGGCTTTGTGGGAGAATTTCCCCTTGTCTGCAGCCTTCGTGGTTTTCTTTTATTAATACGCTCATCTGTGAATTACGGAGTGATGAATGGTGAAGGGTTGGATGGATTGATTGTGCAGGAATCAGCCACTTTTCACTCTGCAGTTGGCCCAGATTTGTTGAGTTTGAGATCTGATATGTGACGTACAGTATTTTATGTCCCTTAGAATGAAAGCATGCCATTCGCCTGCCAGTTTTGGGGAAAAATCATGTTTAGATTAAATCAATCTTTTTATAGTGGATAAAAAACTTCTTGTATTAGTATTGCTAAGTCCATGGGATTTGTTTTTGTTTACTTCTATTTTATTTTTAGATTAATTGAGTTTTTTGTTTTTTTTTCATGTTTAATGAAGGCGAGTTATACAATTTCCATCCATCCACATATCTCTATCTGTCTCTCTCATCCCTCTATCCATCTGTCATCATCCATCCATCTCTCCCTATCTCTCCATCCATATCTATCTCTCCATCCCTCTATCTCTCTCTGTCCATCCATATAGATCCATCCACATATCTCTCTCTCTCTCATCTCTCATCCCTCTATCATCCATCCATCCATCCATCATCCATCTCTCCCTGTCTCTCATCATAACTCTCTCTCTATCCCACTATCTCCTCAGCCATCCATCCATGTTTCTATCTCTCTCACCCTCTATCTCTCCATCCATCCATCTCTATCACACTCATCCCTCTATATCTCTCTGTACATCCATCCATCCCTCTATCTCTCTCCATCCATATACATCCATCCACATATCTATCTCTCTCATCCCTCTATCCATCTATCATCCATCCATCCATCCATCTCTCCCTATCTCTCCATCCATATCTATCTCTCCATCCCTCTATCTCTCTGTCCATCCATATAGATCCATCCACATCTCTCCCTATCTCTCCATCCATATCTATCTCTCTCTATCTCTCCATCCATCTCTCTCTCCATCCCTCTATCTCTCTCTATCTCTCCATCTGTCTCCATCCATCCATCTCTCTATCTCTCTCCTTTCCTCTGTCTCTCCTCTTCTCCATCATCTCTATCTCTCTCTGTCCATCCATCCATATTTCTATCTCTCTCTCACAACTCTATATCCATCCATGTTCCATGTTTTTAAGGTGATGTCAAGTTAAAAACTTAAAAATTAGATTGACCCCTGCATTTTGTTCCATTCCGCTGTGATGCATCTAGCAGTTTTTGATTTGAATGCATGATGTCCCCTAAGAGCACTTTATCTAAATATCAGAAACTATCATAGCTAGCAAGGATGGAAAAAAACAGCACCTGCGGTAACATAAACAGTTACAAAGTACAGTAGCAGTTGCCTAAAAGCAAAAGAATCAGTCAAAAATACTTTAGTGCTGTTTCATTCCCAGTCTGAGATGGGTCTCTGATGTGGCCCTTCAGGAGCTCTACCGAGCCATTTACGCATAAATCAGCTCCTGGAAAACAATGTTACTTCGACTTTATGATGTCGTTCTGACATCACTCCCACATCCATTTTAGTAGCACACAGGATTGTGTCGGTATGGGCTTCAGTAAATATTGATCAAGCCATCTCTAGCCCAGTAAAGTTCATGGAGCAATCTTAAGAACCTTCTGGTCACTCATATATGTTAGAGTGGCGCTGACAGCATACAAGTTGGCAAGTCTATTTTAAAATCTTGCGAGATAAGCCCAGATAATACAGTTAAAGTATCCCATGTACAGCTACACATTCAATCCCCTCTTCTATGTTTTCTGTCAACCATTAGCGGCTCGTGAGGGCTGGAGTTGCATTAGGCTGCCTTTCATCTATGTTGGCACTTCAGTTTGAAAGTCGACTATGCAGGCAGATAAACACTCTGCAGACCTTTGAACCCCCCCCCCTCCCCTCTACGTTTGTCTATCATCAATTACTAAGATGTAGTTTGGTCTGTGTGTGTATATGTGTGTTGAATGAGTGTGTGTATGTGAGTGCTTGTGTCTTCTCTCAGATAACAAGCGAACAAAGCTCCTTCAAATCTCACGATGGAGATCATTGTTCTTTCATATTTTTTCTGATTACTTTTAATGTTTCTTTTTTACTTCAAATTTTCAGCATCAAAAATAAAAAATCAACCCCAATTACTGTTTGTCTTATTGTAAATGAGTCTTTTGTGTGCATTAGTCCAATGGAAAAGAAAAAAAAAGTTTGACTTTGTAATCTCAACCTTTATTTTTTTCATTCATAAATGATCCCATTCTACATACATTTTTTTGTCATTTTAATATCCTGTTTTACTTAAAATAATATCCCGTAAAGTGTGGGGTTGGTACTATTTTTTATGTTTTTGAGAGGAAGTTCTTATGCTCACCAAGGCTGCATTTATTTGATGCATTAAAAATGGTAGTGTGAAATATTAGCTGTTTTATATTTTTAATATATTATTAAATGTGATTTATTCCTGTGATGACAAATCTTTATTTTTAGCAGCCATTACTCCAGTCTTCGTCACATGATCCTCCTAATAGGAACATTTCTTATTATCATCAATGTTGAAAACAGTTGTGCTGCTTAATATGTTTGTTAACAAGACATTTTTTCAGGATGAATAGAAAGTAAAAACAGCGTTTATTTTCAGCGTTATATTTTATTTTTTTATATTCTTCAATTGGTTCAGAAGTCTCTTACGTGGCGAAATTGTTTTTTAGGAAAATTGTGTTCCTACTGAATGAGCTTGTTCTCATATGACATGATTTGCATGCAATGCAAGCCAAACATGTACATACTTGTAAACAAGCTTGATTGGACATTCCTTTCCCCTTCATTTGCTTGAGGTTTCACAGGCACCTTGTGATGGATTCGCTTTTTTTGTCCCCATTTCTAATGTAAACACTCTGACACTGTTTGGAAACGGAACAAATCTTGCGCTGCTAATATAACTGACCAGGGATCCCTCCTCGCTTGCTGTCCGCCTGCTGCCAATAATGTCCCAGGTTGACCACATTTCTATTTTTATTTGTTTTGAAACCATAGAGAAAGGGCACCCTGCGTAACGCTCCCAGTTCAGCTCGCCGTTAGCGTTTCAGCGTGCCTTCTTCATGAGCTACAAGGATGCCAGAGTTCCTTAAAAAGCATGTGTGGTCTAGATTAATCAGTTTTCTTTTTTCTTCCCCTTTCTGAGCTCTCACATAGAGCACTTTACCTTTTAGCAGATGCTTCCCCTAAATGTCAGTGCTGCAGAGTGGCAGCCATTACGGCTACATGCCGAATGGGAGTGTTTATACAAAAATTCCCGTAAAACGTAAAAAGCAATGCCCCAATTGTGGGTCCCTGAGCTGTGACCGTGTGGACTGTGAGAGTTTGTATAGGACACAGGCTCTGCTTTGTTTGAGAAGGCTGCTGCATTGTGATTTAAAAAAAAAAAATAATTTGCCTCTGTATATGCAAATCAGTCATGTTTTCCTGTGGCACATATTTACCCTCCTTTCTCACTTTTTTTATCACTATGATTAGGAAAAGTTGATTGGCCATTTTGCGGCTCTGTAAACGGTCATGCTGTTCCCACATAAATGGTTGATTGTTGCGAGTTGATTATTAGATTAAGCCCCCTCGTTGACCTTTCGCCCTCTGCTGTTTCCTCTGCTTGTTAACATTGGATATGCGACAGATCTCTAGACCTTTCGTTCAGCCTTCGGAAAGGAATCCTGTGTGTTGTTTCTCCCATATGGCCTGTTAGCTTCTCCGTACTGTGTGGCAGGAATCAGTTGTTGCCTGCAGGGGCCACATTAAATCAATCTGTCATTCACATAGACCGGTTTGCATACGGCTCCATCATAGTGCCATAATCCAGGTTATAATGGCCTCAAGCGAAGGAGAGGAGAAAAAAATGGATTAAAAGATAGATGTGAGAGGAAATAACAAGACAATGAATCATAAAGCAGGTGTTAGACTTCAGAGGACGTGGATCAGGATTTCCACTGTGCAATTTGCAAAGCAGCCCAGTGTGACTCCAGGCCAAATGATTTATTTGTCTCTGACTTTTAAAGGGATAGTTCAACCAAAAATGTTCCTGTCATCATTCGCTCCCCCTCACGTCATTTCAAACCTATATGAATTTCTTTCTTCTGTAGAACACAACAGGAAAAAAAAAAAAATCGATGACTGTTTTCTATGCAGTTGAATCTGCTGTGTCTTGGGACAGTGGAGAGAGTGAAAACATGTTTGAATGTTTTGTTCCTTGTGGAACAACAGAGCATGGTTTCCCAGTCAGAACATTTTGTTTCACTCATGTGTCCCCACCGGACACGGGTTTACTGTAGCAGCGGGGCATGCGGTTGCTCGAGGATGCAACCGTTGGCCTATGCCGATTGGGTTAGAGAAAAAAGTTTAGTGTTTTCTTCTGGTCGAGTAATCAGACATCCCCAGGGGAGTCCTTGGTGTTCCTGTGGAGAATTCTTTGCAACCCCAGGATATAAGTTTTCACCGGTTTAATAGATTTAATATTTAATATAGTTATTTTTTTGTTTAATTATGTACTCTCCATTTAAAAGTTTTAGGTCGGTACGGTATGAAATTATACTCTAAATATGAGTATAAATGTCTAATTGAATAAGTCATTGAGTCATTCATTCATTCGATTCGTTCAAATGGCTGATTCCTTCAGGAGTGAAGTAAATGGTTATCTTTATAAAAATGGTAAATGGTTCTCTTTATGGTCCGTTGAATCATTGGTTCAACCGATTTGTTCAAAACACGGATTCAGAAATGAAATGCGCAACTTGCGCTCGACCTGTGCCGCGATTGGCGTGAATGTGAAAGCAACATGGACTCAGTGCGCAGCGTTTCATTTGAAATAGAAATTTCTTGTAACAATGTAAATATATATAAGTTATATTGGATATAATTTATTATAGCTTTTTGCTAAAATTATAGCTTTTTGCTAAAAATTGTGCTTTTTTGTGAAACTTACCCACATTCAAGTGTTGATAAAAAAGAATGCATTAAGCTAGGATAAAAGCAATAAAAATAAAAAAAAAGAAGCAGAGACTCGGTTCGCTCTTGTTCAGATATCCATACAACAAAATATTCTGGGGGCCAGGAAAATTTTGTGAAAATGATAAAAAAATTAAAAAAAATAATAAAAATTGCTAGCGGTGGTAAAATGACTTTTTTTTTTTTTTTACCGTGAGGAAAGAGTTAATATTCAGTTATGTGAAGCATGCAAACCAAGCAATAAATGTCCTGTCACTCATTGATTTTGAAGACACAGTGAGTCAGATTTGTATGAGCTTTATTAATGCAGATTTGGGCTTTATCAAAATTTGAATAAATTCTCAAGTCAACTCAGCAGCCTGGGAAATTGGTTAGAGGAATGTAAAGGAAAACGCTTCTCACTATGATCCTCTCCCTCTCCCTCTCCCTCTCCTCTCCTCTCCCTCTCCCTCTCCCTCTCCCTCTCCTCTCCCTCTCCTCTCCTCTTTCTTTCTTTCTTTCTTTCTTTCTTTCTTTCTTTCTTTCTTTCTTTCTTTCTTTCTTTCTTTCTTTCTTTCTTTCTTTCTTTCTTTCTTTCTTTCTTTCTTTCTTCTCTTCTCTCTCTCTCTCTCTCTCTCTCTCTCTCTCTCTCTCTCTCTCTCTCTCTCTCTCTCTCTCTCTCTCTCTCTCTCTCTCTCTCTCTCTCTCTCTCTCTCTCTCTCTCTCTCTCTCTCTCTCTCTCTCTCTCTCTCTCTCTCTCTTCTTCATCTTTGATTCAGGTTAAAGAAAGCTTTGTGTTACGGTCGTTATGACCAGAACATTATTTTAGCCCTATGTTCCCTAGGTGGGCGTCTGGGCTTGAAAAGATGATGAAGCCTCTATGAGGGGTCTGCTAATGCACTGCCATGGAATGCTATTGAAGTGTTTTTTTCTTTGCCAACATGTGATACACTTCACAATCTTTTAATGAACTATAAAACTTTACCAGCTCTACCTGCTTATGCACCTCCTGGGATGATTTTGAGAAGGGCCTGTTCTCCACTTTAAATTCAGGATTAGAACATGCTCGGGAAAAACTTTAAGCATATTAAACTTCTAAGGAAGTTGTGCTGTTTTTGTGCTGAATCTCTTCCAAATATCTTGCATATGAAGGGTGGTCGACCTCCAGTAAACCACGGGTTTTGTAAGAAATGAATCACTTGGCTTTAACCATAGCAGAACAATCCCACGTAATTTTCTGGCTTAAGTTGCTTTCCTTCTGTTGCTTGGAAAGTGCTACAACACCAGCTTTGTCATTGTGCACTGGGTTGTATGGAAAATATCAGAGAGCGGGTCCACTCGCATGTATGTACGTGCTCCTGTGAACGTGCTCCCAGCCGCTGCCATGGAAACAGACAC
The DNA here is from genome assembly GCA_018749465.1 of Paracanthobrama guichenoti. Classification (NCBI taxonomy): domain Eukaryota; kingdom Metazoa; phylum Chordata; class Actinopteri; order Cypriniformes; family Gobionidae; genus Paracanthobrama; species Paracanthobrama guichenoti. Next base: position 16,948,820 of record CM031960.1, on the reverse strand, counting down.
TTCAGCGCAGTGAACTTCTGATTTAGTTTTTTGCCCGCGGGTGTCGGAAAGTGCCGCATGCTAGCGTGTTTTGGGCTCCTCACGAGCCAGTGCAGTGGGAGGAAACGGCCTCTCGGGGGAGGGAAGAAAAGTTAGACGGTGCCACAGCGTCTTTTTAAGTCTGCGCCTCCCCAAAAACACCACATGTGATTTATGGAGTGAGAGCGAACTAGGCGGGTCACGTCCTAGCGGAGAGAAGAACTACTTGAGAGGTAGAGGAAGGAGGAGAGAAATGGTAAATGAGGAGGATTGGAGGCACTGAGTGGAAGGCAAAGTTCACATCCCTTCATATTTTAAAGGAAATTTTTAGGTTAAATATGACTGATATGCTGTCCACTACCACAGAATGATGATTACTCTCATGTCATTCCATGCCTGTCTGTCTTGTGCTGAGTGCAAAAGATGATATCTTGAAAATATATCATGTTTTTTGTGTCCGTACAATGGATTTAAAGGGATTTTTTTTAGTTTAAAATGTTCTGTCGATTACCACAGAATGACGATTACTCTCATGTCATTCCAAACCTGTATGTCTTTATTCTTTTTCTTCAGCTTCACAAATGAAGATATTTTGAGAATGTCTCATGGTTTTTATGTCCACGCAATAAGTCAATGGGGTCCAATGTTGGTTTCCATCTTTTTTGTGCTTCACAGAATAAAGAAACTCATACAGGTTTGGAATGACATGAGGGTGAGTAAATGATGACAGAATGTTCATTTAAGGGTGAGTTAGAAATCAGAAATTTGTGTTTCTGGCAATCCATGTCCATAATTGTAGCCCTTGTATTGTGCCGAGGAGAGCATGTATGTTTTCATCCTTTTCTCTCTCCTTCTCCTTTTTTTTTTTTTTTTTTTTTCGTGTAGTGACACACCCGACAAAGGAATCTCGGATGGTTTTGACCAAATCTGGCTTCCCAGAGAAATTACACATTTGGCTTGAAGATGCAATGAAATGATTTTATTACTACAATCAAAACACACAAGCATGGCATTCACCATAAAGGAACCAAGATGGGTGACAGCTATTTCGTTGCTCTGCTCCTCAGCTGCTTGGCGGCAGAGTTGATCAGTGAAGAAAACTCTCTCTCTTTTACAATGCAGCCCTTTGTTTTTCTGTCAGCATCCGAACGTCAACCATTTTCTAAATAGTTTCCAAGTTATTAAAACGCTTCCAGACCGTGTCTGTTCAACAAGAGAGTTTTCGTTTAATTGCTTGGCATCCATCTCCCGGACGGGCTGCGGGCATCCTCGCAGGCCAGAGGCATTTCTCATCTGGGATCACATGGTACAGAGAATGAATGTGAATGTTACCTTGTGCATCCACCACTGTGAGTGGGACCTCCCACAGCAATTGTCTCATGAGGGGCATATTTATTTGCAATCTCAGTCTAGTGTATCTATAGTGTTTTCTGGTTCTTTCTGGTTCTGATTTGATGAACCACTCTTATGTTGCTGAAGACGGCTTTCATTGACTATCTTTTACCTAACAGAATGGTCTGTGGGAGTCGTGTGGAATTGAAATATGTAGTTTTTTCCTGTGATGCAAAGCTGGATTTTCAGCATCATTCCTCCAGTCTTCAGCGTCACATGATCCTTCAGAAATCATTCTAATATGCTGATTTGATACTCAAGAAACATTTCTTATTATCAATGTTGAAAACATTTGTGCTGCTTATTTTTGTGGAAACAAAATGATACATTGTTCTGGGATTCTTTGAGCAGAATTTGATTTGAAATAGAAATCTATTGTAACATTACAAATGTCTTTGCTGTCACTTTTGAGCAGTTTAATGCATCCTTGCTGAATAAAAGTATTCATTTCTTTAAAGAAAAACTCTTACTGACCAAACTTTTGGACAGAAATTTATGGAAGAGGAACAATGAGAGATGGTCATCATGAATTGCCATTTTCAACCCCTTTTACTTCCATAACCTTTCCCAGTGAATCTGGATATTAGTAAGTAAACTTGATTTTATGTTACGAGAATTGATTGAAGGGTGAACGTTACATACCTGAATGCAGCCAGAATTAATGCATGAATGTGTTAAAATACTTTCTAAATAGCTCTTTAACTTATTATCCAATAGAGTAGCCGTGTTTCCATTACCCTTTAAAATGCGCAAATTGAAAATTGAAAATGCGCCCAATGGAAACGTGCCAATTTCGCAAAAACTCCCATATATCGCAAGAAAGTTTTGGTTTTTTTATGCTCGGATGAGGTGGTTTTTCAGGCAATTTTGAAAAAGGAAATTTTTCTCAGAACTGCAATGTAAACTTTTTCCACATTTACAGGTCACCTGGTGTACGTAAAAGTCGATCATTCTGTAATGATGGTATGTTTGGACAGAAGACGAAACTGAGTTCTTTATTAAACTCATAAAAGACAAGAGAATTACAGGAATACTGGATTCTAAACAACAAAGAAATGCCACAAATGATCAAGACCTTGAAGCAGATATGAGGGAGAAACACCCACAAACACCCCATACGTTGCCGTTCCCAAAGGGGCTTTCCTTGCCATTTAATGCTTGGATAACACACCTCTGTCTAACGGCCAGTGCGGTGGCTGGGATAAACATAAACCCAACATACATGGCATAATTTTTGGAATGTCTTATTGCGAGAGGGAAAAAAAAAGTTTTAGTTGCATGACATCGGTTAATGGAAACGCTGTCATTTCGCAATAGTATTTTAATGACGTTTAGAAAATATTGCAAACGTTTTGCGCAAATCTGTAATGGAAACGCGCCTAGTGACTACTGGAAAGGTAAAGTTGTTTCAGAGGAAAGGAAAGTTAATCATTTTGATTAAACATGACAAAGACAATTTTGGCTTTAGAATAACAAGCACAGATGAATCGCTCACAATTAGACCAGGAAATTGCTCTGAGAAAGTCCGATTTCAATGTTGACTTTAAAAGTGATTAAAATGCTGTTGCTTGCTAGTAGCTGTACTTGCCAAAGCATTGCTCCTCATTTTCATAAAGTTAAACTCTGCTCAACTTTCTTGCATAGTTAAAAGTGGCTGTCACTCATGAGGTTGGAAACTGACTTCTAGTTGCTATGCCACTTTAATTTGCTGTCAATGTGAACGACCCTATAGAATCAATGAGGCATTAAGTATTTCCTAAACTTAGTGAAAAGATGATGTTATAAGTGGGAAGCTGTGCAAATCTTCCCGCTGCTAATCAAACAGGCATGTCGAGGCCCTTCTCTATACTGTTTTAGCTGGGACATAAATCTTCTAATTGAGTTTACAGCAGCCCATCCAAGAAAAACAACACCATGCCAGTGTTATTCAGAGGAAATCCTCTTTCACAATTTTTCCTTGGCATTTCCGCTTCCTGTTTTTGTTTCACACCACTCTCCCTGAAGTGCTCCGTAATTCAGTGTCACATAACCGTTGAGTTAGATACTTTCAGATCACAGGAAATTTAGTTGCTGTGAATTCAGTGAGCATGCTTGATTATGACTTGATTTGATTTAGGTATTTTGAATATCTTTTAGTAATTTTCTAGGATAAACAATGGATTTGGGTTGAATGCGAGTAATTAATTAATTTGATTCCTCTTCAGTCTCACTTTTTTATAAAACAGCTGTGGTACCAAAGGCCTCTGTTTCACCCAGTGGGTCTTTCTTTACTTAGTAAGGATACAAATCTGGACACAATTATATAAGCATCACTTTTTTGGGCTACATCACTATCTTTTTTTCCAGTAGAAAAGAAGGTAGAGTAGTACACGCTTTATGTAAGTACAGAGGACACGGCCCATGTCCTGCCAGCATCCTATCCCTCTTCTCATCTTCCCTCACTCATCCCATTTTTTTCCTTCTCTTCACACGCTAATCTGTACTCTTATCCTCTTACCCTGTGCTTCAATGTCCGGTAAGGCTGCGTTGTTGTCGAACATTGTTCCCTTTCAATTGTTTTCACAGCTGAAAGGGAAAGTACAAAAGCATTTCATCAGTTTTAATGAACTATAAAGATGAATATTATGGGTGGGAGGACCAAACTGTACACTGCAAAACAGCTGATGAGTAACATTGTGCCTCACCTCTATTACTTAAATCAAGACAGCCAGATGCTCAATCGGTCCCCGCTGACTGCAGACACTTTATACATTATCTTGGACCCAGGGTCACTGCTTGACTAAGCAGATCCTAAGATGTCCAGCCACATCCCTTCTCTCCCGACCTGCATTAAGAGAATGATCATGAGAAATGCTGGATGAAATAAAAGTAGAATTCAATTAATCTTCGACCTCTTCGGGCTACTCTAGTGGGCAAGATTTACACCCTGGGTTTTACACAAATCTAGTTATTTCTGGCACATTCCTTCCATCTTATGCCTTTTTAAACCGTTAATAACAAGCAGAATGGCAGCTACGATTGCTGTCTAATTTTGATGTGGAAGAGTCTTAGTTAGATGCTGACGTAATTGGGTTGTTTTTTATTCTTATAGCACGGCCTATAGCTGAACATTCATGCTATTTGCACAGATAAATTGGAAAAAGTAAATTTGTCTCATGTTATTGATGTCCAGTGCATTGCCAGAAATATAGTGCATTTCATTTAGATTCACAAGCTCTCAATTTAAATAATAATTTGATTTGATTTGATTAGATTCAAATTCATCTTCTCAATTCTTCTTTAACTATTTATTAAATGAACCCATCTCATAAGAGTCATTTATGTCTGTTGTGCTTGAGTACCGAATGAACACATCCTCGTGATGAGTGCTTGCGTGAGTGTACGTAGTTTGAATTTCACTCTGTTTTCCGATCCTAGAATAGTGTAAGCGGAGATGCCCGCACACCCTCCAACTCTATTCTCTTGTTCTCATTGGGCCCATGCCTCTCCACCTATTCTTGTGTGGCCCATTCAGGAAATTGGGCTGTAAATAAAGAAAGACCTACATCTCTCCACCTCCGAAATGGCTCCAGATAAAAGCTTCTGTATCATCTGGATGTCGGAGTAATAGTGCTGAACATACTCATGGGACAGGCGCAATTAGCTGCATTACATTCCACAAATATTATACAAATGTTTAGACGGCGGCGCTCTTTGAAGTGAAGGGAGCTAAATTAAACAAATTTATGAAACGGTGAAGTAGATTTGTTGAATGATTGGTGTTGCTATTTATTTTAGATGTGCCATATGTGCACAGACATGCATACATGTAAATATCAACTGAATGGAAAAGATGTAATAGTTTTCCATGGATTGTGCAAGTGACAAAGCAGAGAGAAATCATAACACTCAAAATGACGTCAGTAGAAACTGAAGTCCCGCCTTTCAGTTAAAAGATTCAGTTGCTTTTTTGAATCTAGAACATGCAGTTTTAAGCATTGATTTGAGCTAAAGAAACACAATTTAGATTTTATTGCTGATTTGAAGTATGTTGCAGTATGACGCATTGTTTTGGAGATTTCAGCCTTTCCTCATTCAGGTAGTTTGGAAGGAACATGAGAGGAGTAGGGCACCATTCTCTCCCTAGAGCTATGTTTCTGTGTTTAGGACTTGTCAGAGATTAACCCCATTTTGGACTTTCATTTTATGGATAAATCAGTTCAAAATACTTCAAAATTCCTTCTGTAAACTTAAAACATACAAAATATCTTCATAGAAGAAGAAAGCAAGCCAGATTACATGAGGGTCAGTAAAGGATGTTTTTGCAAAATTGTACCTTGAGGGGTACCTTTTCACTGGGGCAGTAACCCCAAAGGGGCAACTTTTTACCTTGTTTACCACCCTAAAAGGTGCATATTAGACCCTTTTCATTGCAAGTAAACTTCAAACGGTATTCAGCCATTTTAAGTGAGATTCCAATCTGAAGGGAAGTGGAGAGAGACATTTATGCACCAGTCATTGTGCGTCACTCCTGCACTTGAAGAAGCTTGAATAACATAAAGGCAGTGAAACAAAGGTTGAGGCTCCAGTGTTTTAACTTATTTATTTAGTCCTGGTTGTAGTTTGTATGTGGTTGTTCGTGGATGGAATGTGTGCAAGCCGTGGCGGTTACAGTTCAAATCTCACGGTTACAGCTAAATAAGATAAAGTACACATCTAATATAACCAAATTACGTTCATTTTCATATTAAACATTACAACAGACATTTATTAAAAAAATAACTTTATATAAATGCATTTTGATGTGTATAAATGTATATCACCTTGAACTGAGGCGCTACAGGCTCATTAAAGAGTGCCAAAACTGTATTTATTGTTTGAATTCTGTAATAAAATGGCATCTGAAATCTGAGACTGTTTCATATCAAAATTAACAAAGCCTATTGTGATTTATTGGATGGGATGCGCTACAATGTTCTGTTCATTCATCAACTGAAATCAGCACAGACTGATGCCGAGTTCACACTCGTTCTCGATTTTAGTCCCGATTTTGACTCGCCGACAGGTTGAGACAAATGCCCAAAATCATAGGCAAATCGGTGCTCGTGCACGTGAGTGACAGTCACGCAGTGTGAATGATCAGAGAGAATCGCAGACGAGTTGCCGACGGCCGTGAGATATTTGCCATGCTACATATCTAGACCTGTCGCCGATTCAAAATCCTGCTCTGTGAAATGTGTTCCGACTGAAAAATACATCGGCGATGACCTACCGCCTATGAGATCTATGAGAGAGCAAGATACAAGGCAGCGGAAGGTTCAGGGAGGAGTTATAAACCAGAATTTCAGTAGATAAATTTACAATTATATCAAACAGAAACAAAGCACAAACACATTGCAAAAACTCTCTTTGCAGAACACAATTCTTGCTCCCTAGTGTCTCCCCAATTATTTCCTCCGCTATTATCTTTTTTTCTTTTTCTCCTTTTCGCAGCAAATCAGCGCGCAGACAACTTGGATAGCAAACTTTCCGCAGTTTATCATTTTTAATAACAATTCCAGTCTCGCACGAGAACTCCGGTCTGATGCACGCGTGATCTCGCGTTGTTTACTTGTCACATCTCGTGTTTGGTTGTGAAACGTAGATTGCGCACCAGTTGTTGGTGACTCTTCCTATTGTAAAGTCATGCAGTGTGAAACCTCCTGTCGCCGATCCATCGTGCAGTGTGAACACCGCAGCGACTGAATGCTAGATAGTCATGCAATGTGAAAAAAGCAGTGATCCGACCAGTTTGAAAATCGTGCAGTCTGAACTCGGCATAAGAGATCGATTTGTGGGGTTTAAGGTCATAAAAATGACAATCATTAAAATCAAGCTTAACCAGCTTAAATATATTTTAGGGGCTACTGCCCCAGTGACAAGCTGTTGTAAACCCTAAAGCTTTTTTCACATTTTTAGAAGAGTGCAGGGTACCCAGAAAACTGGGTGCATGACATCACTAATGAGGGTTGAGATGTTTTGCTCCCAAACAGTCCTTGCTACCAAAACACACACCTCCACCCTAGGCTTTTGGTTGGTTGAGATCTCAAGTAGCTCTTAGACGACTCGACAGCTGGTCAAACAAGCTTAATAGAGCAGTAGCTAGTCTGGAGTAGACCCTAAGCCCATTAACTCTTCTCCAGGCCCTCTAGGCTGCTCATTGGTCAGTCAGGGATCAGTCTGCTTCTGTTTTGATGCTAACATGACCTAACGTTAAGGTTGAATGCATGTGTGTTGGAAACAGTGAGAAGTACCTAGAGATCGTAACTACAGATTGACGTAATGCCACTGCTGAAAACAGACAGGGGTGCTGCTCTGTTTTAACCCTCTTGCCAAGTGCTCATGTGCGCTCAGTTTGTTTTTTCGATGTTATATTTTGTGCCCTGGTGGGGAGGGGCATACGGAGTTTGCATGAGATAATGTCACGTATACTTGGCTAGGGGGCTTGGGAGGGAGGTCTTGGTTCGGAATCTGTAGCTCTTATTTTTTTAAATGTCACACTGTTGACATCTCATTACAAACTCTGTGCCCATACAAATCCCATACATGGACATTGCTGACATACATCGCACTGTCTGTGTCAGCTGTTGATTGAGTGCCGTCGTCTTAGGGACCGAGGATGAGGCTCTTCTGTTTTCTCTCTCATACAGGCCACCTCAGAGTCAGTGGGATAGTATGTCATCAGACCCATCCACACAATTCATAATGTCAGGGTCCATAGGATGGTCAGGCTATTCATCAGCATTTTTAATCCTGCTCCAAAAATTTATTTTCATTCATGTCTTTTGGTTATGTAGAGATTGAACAGATATGTTGTAGAAGCAGGGCCTGTTGTAACATTTATATATGGGCTATACAAGTTCCCATTATTAACCTCATATATAAGTTATTACTGGGTAATCTGCCTTTAAATAGCCTATTGGATTTAAACTAAATGTAAATGTTTATAGTATATTTTAATTTATTTTTAAAATATAAAAATGCGAGAAAGGTCTGCACTCTAAAAACACTTTTAGTTCCAAATAAGAGATAAAGATGTACAAAAGTTTTGGCTCTTTGCCTTTGTCAGTGTACAGGTTTTTTTTTTTTTTTTTTTTTTTTTTTTTTTTTTAATATAGCCACAATATATGAACCATTCTTACCTCAGGTGACCTTTGGAATATTTGACATCACAGGAATACTTGAATTTTCATCATCATTACTCCATTACTTCCTTCTTATTATCAATGTTGAAAACAGTGGTTCTGCTTAATATATTAAGTCTTTACTGTCACTTTTGATCAATTTAATATATCCTTACTGAATCAAAATGTTAATTTCTTTAAAAAAATCTTACTCATCCCAAACTTTTGAACAGTATTTTTATATTTTTATAATATAAAAATAAGCTTGTTTACTTTTTCTTTTAATAGCATACTTGCTGACATTATGATGTTTATACAGAGCAAACAGGGCAATACATCTGCCCTGTGTGAGTCTTTCCATGTGTAAAAGAACTAAAGAGCACGAGTCTGAAGGGCAACAGCAGCCCTCATTCTGTCGGCCCTCTCACATCTGGATTCAATAGATGCTGTTTGGACGTCCGAGGGAGGAGCAAGTATAAATAGAGCAACTGCCGTAACCAAACTAACCCTCTCGGCTCCTCCCTCACGCTGGGCCAGTGTTGCCCCTACACCACACTAATGTCCTCCCAGCATTCCTTCAGCGTCTCACAGCCAAACAGACAATTATGCTGCTGCTGCTGGCCACTTATAAACAGCGAGTGAAGCTTGTCTAGTTGAATGAATGGCTTGGATTAGGTGACAATGCTGATGGATGAGTATGAGAATTATGTTTGGTCTTGTCAGTTGGGTTGGTTTGTTGATTATAGCACAAAACCATTTTGAAATCATATTTTTTTCTGAATAAAAACAGATACAAGCAAACACTTTGCAGAGGGAAAAGCTAAAAAAGAGCCTCTTATTTGACTATAATAACGTGTATTTTCGCAAACCACATAAATGAAACTGAGCAATGTTTTTCTAGCACAGGTTGGTGCTACGCAGGGGGCAAGCGTAGCTGTTCTTTTTGTTGTGGCCATCTTAAGTGGAGCCCTGGCCCCAAACACATGCCCCCTTTGTGGGGCACACGTGCATATCCCTCTTTTTTGCCCCACCCTCCTCTCACTGTTGGATGAAGGCACAAATGCAGAAGAAGTGGGTGTGGTTTAAGGTGGGGGGTCAGACTAGCCAAGCCAAGCCACGTCACATCAAGCCAAGCAGACCCCTCTTGCTTGAGCAAGTTTTAATTTGCGGAGACTCTGAGATGCTGCAGCGCCAGTGGACTCGTTCACCTCTCTCTCTCTCTCTCTCTCTCTCTCTCTCTCTCTCTCTCTCTCTCTCTCTCTCTCTCTCTCTCTCTCTCTCTCTCTCTCTCTCTCTCTCTCTCTCTCTCTCTCTCTCTCTCTCTCTCTCTCTCTCTCGCACGCGCGCACACACACACACACACGAACAAGCATGTGCCTGCAGATTTGTTTTGTCACTGCGTCTGTGCTCACCTTTTTGATTGATCATTTCATAAGCCACTCAGCCAGCCTGGAATGAAGCTCTGTTGGGTTAGTTTTTATTGTATTCTCCGTGTGTATGCTTGCTTACTTTTGTCACAGTGGGCTGTTTTCCAAAGCGGCAGAGGAATTCTACAAAAATTTCGCCTTATGGAACTAATAAAGTATCAAACCAGCTTAGCATTCCAGGAGTCTTTAATACTGTAAAAGCACGCTGAGAGGGCAGGATAATGTCTTCACCACATAAAGTTTTCAGAATAGCTCATAGTAATGGAAGCGATCTGGTTTTGAGATTGCATGTTCAATTAACAGACATTTTGTTTTATCACTTTGCAAATCTGTGGTATATCTATTTCAAATAAATGCTGTTTCTATTCATCACAAATGACTGTATTACAGTTTCCACTAAAATATTAAGCAGCACAACTGTTGATAATAATACAAAATATTTTACGAGCACCAAATCATCATACTGTATGACATACGTATGATTTCTGAAGGGTCGTGTGACACTGAAGTCTGGAGTAATGATGCTGAAAATTCAGGATTGCCATCTTGGAAACAAATTTTTCGATCAAATAAATGCAGCTTTGTTGAGCATAAGAGACTTCTTTCATAAAAATTAACACTAATCTAAAACAACATTTTACCAACCCTAAACTTTTAAACAGTTGCGTGTGTACATTTAATTAATTAATTAATTAATTGATTTGATTGATTTTAGATTTCTGTGTGTATGTATGTATGTATGTGTATATATAATATATAATGTGTATATGCATGTGTTTATGTATATGTGACTTTTAATTAAAAATATATTCTCACACTGATTAAATATCATAAACTGTTACAATTCAGTTTGTTCTTTCAATGCACAGAGTTCTCTTTGCTGTCCGTTAAAGAGTCATCCCTGTCTCCCTCCTTCTCCAGCAGTGGCTAAATGTACGTATCTCTCAGGCTTTGGAGATATCACATTATTTTGAAGCACAGCGAGAGATAGAGGGAGGGAGGGAGAGACAGCAGAGGTTGTCAGTGATGAAAACAACTTGTCTGTTTATCAGAGCATGTGTGTAATTGCTCACAGAAAGAGACACTTTGAAAAGCCCAAGATGAAAAGGAAGGATAGAAAAATAGGAAAACAAAACCAGTCCCCCCTCTTCTCCCACTGGCTGTCAAACTTGGCTGTGGTCCTTGGTCTATAAATCCCAGTGCCAGCAGCTGGAGACAGAGTGAGAAACGGAGGGAACGAGAGTCTAAGAGGATGACATAAATAAATAAATATATATATATAAAGTACTTGACAGTTTCATGCGCTTTTAGTATTTACTGGTGTTTGTTACACTCAACAAAAAAAAAACAAGCTGTTGAATGAACTTAATTAAATGAAGGAAAAATTTTCCATGAAATTCTATTACGTTTTTTTCCAACAAAATCTAATTGGTTTGAAATTATTTGTTGTAATCTTGTTGTATGAACTTAAATGAATTTAGTCAAGACTACTAAAATAACAATCATGTCATTCCAACTAGATAAAGTAGGATAAAGAGGGTAGAACTGATGACCATATTTTTGACTGTGGGAACTGTCAAACTAATTTATTTTCTTTATTTCTATGAAAATTATTAGTCAGCACAACACATGCTAAGTGTAACTTTTGAAGCATACAATTAATGATCAAGTAAAACATTTCTCATCACTGGCATTAGCACATTTACAGAACAGCATAGTCTAACCACAAGGTCTACACTTCACGAATATAGTAACCTCAAAAATCGACACAACATAGCACAACTTTTAAATGTTAAATATAACTGTCAAATATAACATCAAACTTTAACAGGTCTTTCCCTTTACTAAAAAACACATTAAACAACACTCATTTCATTTAATGTAATAAAATTGAGTAAAATGGCAATTAAATAAAAAACAAAAGATTTGTGTTGTTTCAGCTTATTTTATTTAAATAAATTATTCTAGCGTTTTGCTCAGTTTTTCTGAGTGTAGTTCTAAATGGTCCTGTCATCTGTTGTGTTCAGACCATAGACTGTAAAAAAATATGGACCTAGTGTCCGTGACGTCACCCATAGGATTCTGAAGAGCAGTTTTGAAGCGTAAAGTAGGGTTGAGCCTGTTGAAGCCTGTCTCTAGCAGCCAGTCGATGAAGTGCAGTTTAAGTCACTTACGTATTGGCTTCAACAGAAACTGGGGGAGGTTGCCGCTTGGTTCAGACTTATAGAGTAAATAGGATAAAAACAACAAATTATTTCCATGTTGAGAATTTTTTGCCTATTTTTATTTTTATAAAGTTTTATTGTATATCATACATTTATTTATAATGGAAAAGCACATATTCTCTCTCTCTCTCTCTCTCTCTCTCTCTCTCTCTCTCTCTCTCTCTCTCTCTCTCTCTCTCTCTCTCTCTCTCTCTCTGTCTCTCTCTCTGTCTCTCTCTCTCTCTCAAATGCACACACATACAGTACAGACACACACTCGCACAGAAATGTGTTGTCAGTGCTACTCTGATTTTATCAGTAAAATAGTTTAACAATGTAAAAGCTACATGACATTTCTCACTAGCGAGGCAATAACAGTGTTCTTGGAGCAGATAAACTTACAACTTGCCAAACAATGTTGAGAGATGCACAGATTCAGGTAATTCTCTCTCTCTCTCTCTCTCTCTCTCTCTCTCTCTCTCTCTCTCTCTCTCTCTCTCTCTCTCTCTCTATCTCTCTCTCTATCTCTAATAACTACATTATTTTGCTATCAGTGGCTCAAATCTCTGATACTAGCTCGGTGACAGACGCACAGATTCAGGTAATTCAGACTCTCTCTCTCTCTCTCTCTCTCTCTCTCTCTCTCTCTCTCTCTCTCTATCTCTAATAACTACATTATTTTGCTATCAGTGGCTCAAATCTCTGATACTAGCTCTAAAATTACTTTTTAGAATTAGCAACGGAGGCTTGGGATTAGATGCATAAGAAATTAGTTCTAGACACGAGCGTTTCAAGGACAAAACCTGACAAACGTCATCTGAACAATGTTTTAAGGTGTGATAACCGTAGTATAAGTGGAATAAGTGACTCTGGGCGGTTGAATTGCAAAATAATGCACACCAGCGGTGTCTCATTGTGGCTGCATGACCACCTCGGGTGTGCATTATTTTGCAATAATTCATACATACATGCAGTGTATTTACTGTGTGTGTGTGTTTAAATGTGTATATGTATTAACCTGAGAGGAGAAGAAAGCAGGGGAAGCATTAGAAAGAGACAGGAAGAGGGAGGAGACAGCCATCATATGAATGAAGATCATATGAAGAGATGGTGCATCACTTTCTTTGGATAACATGCCGTTACGGAGTAACGTGTTGAGGAATCAGATACAATAGGACCAGCAATCTGTATCAAGACAGTAAACAAAATGTTATAGTATTCAATTTTGACTTTAAGCTTAAGAAAAAAGTGTTAATCATTCTGTTGCCATCATGGCTGTTTACACACAAGGTTTACCTGTACGTCCATCTGGCTTCATTCCCCACAGCTTGATTTCTTTCTGTTTGTGCTTTTTTCTTTGCCTTTTCTCTGTATTCACAGGATGAATGATTTATATATCATCATTTCTGATAGAAAGCATATTCTCATATTCATATTAGTTAGTTATTGCTTTTCACTTAGTTATTTTTACCATTTTTCTTTTTATTTCAGTTAAGGAAAATGTGTATTTTTATTATTATTTATTATTGTTATTACTATTTGATTATATAATATGTGTATACTTTTTATTATTTACAATAATAACTCTGACCTAAGAATCGGTTGTTAAAAGCTCAGGGTTAGTAATGTTGCGCCCTTGAACAAGGCTTGAACAAGACTTGTTGTGTGCCGTGCCCTTGAACAAGGCACTTAGCTCTAGGATACACCAGGGGATTGCACTTGTAATAAGTTCATGGTTATGTTCTATGGAAACGTTATGAAGGTCACAGAAGCAAATTCCACCAGTCCTGATCGTGCTGTTTTAGATAAAGAATCAACATATTTGATCGCATTCATGATGGTCCTTACATTTTATTCATATTATGAATTAAGAATTTTAAATGAGTAAAGCTTAAGAAAACATTTTGCATAAATCTTAATGGAACAAGGGAATGGACTATTTAGTTTGTGATTTTCGTATTCATAAAAAAATGAAATATGTTTCAATTCAAGTTTAAATTCTATGCAAAATGTTTTACTAAGCTCTAGTTTTTATTTCTTAATATGACTAATATGTAAGGATTAATCAATTCAATTTGATGGAATTTTACTATTAATTAATGCGTAAATCTTGAAAAAAGATTTTTTTTGTAAATATAGGAAAAGGTTGGAAGCAGACATTTACATAAACCAGATCTGAATCTGATACTGGTTTGTGGAGATGCCATGCAGAGATACTTAAACAGGACAAGGAGAAAATTATAGAGGAGAGCTGGCCTGAGCTCCTGCTTCATCATTAGCACCCCTCCGCTCTTCAACAGACACGTGTCCTTTTGGAGATAGCCGGACGATAAAGCACACAAGCTGCAGTTGTTTTGCCATGAATTTGTGGCCTTGGTCTAGTATGTTAAAATAAAGGCCACATAAGCTCACAACAGAGCCATAAAGTAATCAGGGCTCAGGGCAAACATGTGACAAATACAGTGACAAATGCTAAAAAGATACATTTCAGAATAATTTCACCCCAAAATGAAAATTCATGATGAAAATGCAAGATTTCCAGCAGCTTAAATTTGAGTCTGTTTCCCACATGAAGCATGGATCATATTCCATTGATGTTACATTTGCACTTGTGCATTTGGCAGACGCTTTTATCCAAAGTGACTTACATTGTATTCAGGGTGTACATTTTATCAGTTAATGCATTCCTTGCAAATAAAACTCATGACCTTGCATTGGAATATGGTGCAGGAGTCATAAGAATGTGTTTTGATACTTAAAGATTCATGTTGTCTTTAAAATCCTTTTTAGATGTTAACAGTAAGGCTGGCTATTGACACAAATTTCTCAATTTGATTTGATTTTGATTCACAAGCTTGCGATTAATTGGGAGTATGTATCAGTTACAGTACATGACAATTTCTCAAGGAAAAAAATATCTAACTGTAAACGAGCTACAGGAAACAGTTGGTACATTACTATAATATTAAAGGTTAAAATCAACTGATTTGTATAGGCTACTTGCATTTAAATGACACAAGGAAATTGTTATAATAATAACATCGTAATAACTTTTTGATGACAAATTTTCTACTAGTTTTTCAAATTATAAACATTAAAATGGATAAACTTAATTTATCCAAATGTACATTACATGGACCAGGTTGTCTATATAGTTCTTTTTTCTAGCTAACTAATGAGTTCATGGACATTGAATGTCTTTCCTGAGGTAAATGTAACATTACGTGATATTATTTTCATGTTTTATTGACTCCTTTCTGCGGTTGAAACGCTGATTGAGCGATTACATAAGACATGATACAGATTTCGTTAAGTTGTACTGCATCTTTCAACATACCTTCTGATGTTCATTCATGTTTATTTATTGCTGTAGCTAGTAGGAAAGCAGAAGTCGATCGGTTCACTTGCGCTTTATATGACGGTATTTATTGTTTGAATAATTGTAATAAAATTGACAGATTTTGAGACTTTATTTCAAAATGAAAAGTAACAAAGCACAAAGCTTATTGCGATTTATTGGATAGGAGGTGCGTACAAAGGTTAATTCATCATCTGTAAACTGCATAGACTAAAAGATCAATTCTTGGGATTTAAAGGTGCAGTGTGTAAATTTTAGCAGCATCTAGCGGTGAGATTTCAAATTGCAACCACCCACCGCTCACCCCTCCCTTTCGAAGCACAGAGAGAAGCTACGGTGGCCGACACAGGACAAAGATGTCGTAGGTAGCGCTCTGTAGAGCAGTTTGTCCATTTAGGGCTACTGTCGAAACATAACGGTTCATTATGTAAGGTCTTTATACACCACTAAAAACATAGTTATGTGTATTATATTGCATTTCTGTCAATAGATCCTCATAAATATTACATACTGCACCTTTAAGTATTGATAGCAGTTTATCAAAATGACAATTGAATATTTTGAGAAATTTATGTTTTAACCCAGCCCTAATTCTTGTATGAAAATAGCAACATGGACATTCTTCTAAATATTTTTTTATGTTCCAAAAATCTAATTGGGATAATTTAGTAAATGTTGGCAGTTTTCATTTTGTTTTTATTGATATTGATTTATTTTTATACACTTTCTAAAGCTTTTTATGAAATCTAAGGGCACATTTCTGTTGTTGATACAGCGCATGATTTTTCAGTGATCTTTTTTTTTTTCTTGAAATGCAGAAGAGCATGGGATGATGGCGTGGGTTATTAAATGTGTCATTCCTTGGCAGTGAGAGCTTGCAGGCAGGTGAGTTTGAGATTCAACACGAGATGAGGAAAGGCATGTAAAGTCATTAAAGGGCTTCAGGTGTGGCTGGTGCTCCTCACACCCGGCTACAAGAATGTCAGCCCGCGGCCGGAATAGGCTGCTGTGGAATTTGCCTTCAAGCTGCTGGTCTGGGTTGTGTTTTGCAGCTTCCAAATAGGGGTTTATTTAACTGATTATTTAATTTTAGTCATAAATAATAATTCTTATGCATATTTTTGGAACACAAAAAGAGATATTTAGCAGAAAGCCACTGTCCCTATATGGAAAAGTGTAGCGTGGAAATTCTGCCAAACGTTGTCTTTTTGTCTTTGTTCAGGTTGGAATGACATGAGAGGGAGTAAATGATTAATTTCTTCAAGATCTGCTTGCCTGTGTTAGACAAATGTACACCGTGTAAAAACGTTGTGGTGTCAAAAGTTTGCTAATTTCTCTCGATCGGTATCTCTGATTGATGGGTCCCCCCCCACCCACCCCGGTAGCAGCCTGTTGTTAGCAGGTCTCGTTTATGTGAGATGGATTGAACTGACATCGTTGATCCTGTTGTTGAATTTCTCTTTCACCACCTGTTTCTATTTCTATTATAGACAGATAACAAATGACTTACTGCTGATTGAAAACGACCAGTTCTATATATAAAAGAACGACTGACTCCACTGTACACTCTGCGTGTGAGACTATCCGGTCATTGTTGAGCTGTTGTTGTTTGTTCACAAGGTGTGACTGCAGTTGGTTTGTTTTCTTCACATGGCTTGGTGCCAGTGTAAACCATGATTAATTTGATCAACTGTGACTTCCTTGTTTACTGCAGGAATTATAGTCATCATTGACAAACGAGAGTTCAGGGCTCAACAATAATGATGACCCGGTGACCTGAGGCTCATTCTGTGTTGCTCTACATCTTGCATATGTTGGTATTGTTTTTATGTCATATAAACATAAACCTTTGCTTTGTGACGCATCCCATCGCACAAAGTCACGTGATTTTTTTCTTTGATGCACGTCGAGGAATTTATTCAATAAATGTTTTCATCGTGGTTTATGCGCATGTTTTCTTATCGGATAAAAATGTATAATTTTATTAATAAAATTTTTTTAAAAATGTAATATCCCAAAATATACATAACAATAGGTGGATGAAAAAAATTTTTTGTTAGTTGAAATTGCAAAAATGATTTGTAAAGCACTGGGTAGATTTGGTTTAAAATGACAAATTAATAATTTGTAATGCACATTTAATATTAATAATAAAAAATAATAAAGCATTTATATAATTATTTATCATATTTATAATAAATACATTTTCCAAAGAAATATATAATGTGTATATTAGTTTGTAAATAAATATTAATATTTAATTAATATTATTTTATATTACATTATATTTATATCAAAAAAATTTTTTTATATATTAATTATATGTGCATATTTTAACTAGTGCTGTGATAATCTATTAATCGCATCCAAAATAAAAGTTTGTTTACACATGATATGTGTGTGTATAATTATTTGTGTATATATATTTAAGATTTGTATAATTATACACAGTACACGCACATATATTATGTAAACACATACTTTTATTTTGGATGCGATTAATCGTGATTAATTGATTTGACAGCACTAAATGTAACACATTATAAAAATATTTTGCTAGTTATAATATTTTTGTTATAGTTATAATATAATATAAATTATCATATATTTGGCTACTGAAAATGTTGCCTGGCCAAGTACAAATATGAGCTACTAGCCTGAAAAAAATTCTGAAAAGTCCTTATTGTTGAGTCCTGGCACCGCAATCACTGAAGACCTGTTTGATGGAACATAATCAATCTTTTTAGTTCTAACTCAAAGCCTGTCATTTAGCTCATATTTGACAAGGAGGGTTTAGGTGTGGTTATGCCAGCTGGATAATTTGTTGGAAAATTCAGCTGTGGAACCACTGACGAGCCAAGCCGTGGACGAAAGGCACGTGCTGCTGCTTGTGCTTTCAGGTAGTTCCCTGTGTTCAATTAAGACAGACAGAGCCCTTTGTTTGTGTGTAGTTTCCACATGCACGCCCATCTGACAATCAAATGTGCTGGTGGGATACATGAAGCTTGATGTGAACAGACCTGTGAATGAGCCCTGCCTCTTCTCTGTGCATTTTACAGAAATGTAAAGGATACAGGAAGATCCTTTTTCAGGCACCCTATTAAAAGAGCTCTTGTAAGCGAGCTGTGTGTATGTATGGGTGGATGGCTGTATGTGTGTGCCTGTTCAGTTAAGCCATTGATTGCAAAGCATGAATGAATCCGTAGATGCTCCAGGCGGTGAGCAGTGTTCAGGCTTTCAACCGACTCCCAGAGGAGATGCTGGTTTGCTTTAAAGTGAGTGCGGCTAAACAGTCGCAGTAAGACGCACAAACACTCACACATGCTCTGATTCTCTTTTATTTTATTATAGTAGGGCTAGGCAATGAAGCTGAAATAAATAAATATAGATTACATAGTAGTTATTTTCCAGTTGCAAATTATTTTAGGTTGAATGAGCAGTATATTCTTGTGTAGTCAGCTCGAATAATCTTCTGAACTTTTGTACAGTCTGACTGTGATGTGCCGATCCAAAGAGGTTGCACAAGGATCTCCGTTAAGAATCATTTTTGTTTGTTACATGCCTGCTTGTTAGTTCATCTGGGATGAGCATTAACTATCCTCGGGGGGGATCTGTGTTTGTCATAAATACTTCCATGTCGTTCTGAGTCACAGGCGGTTTTATTTACTTCTTATTGTTAGTTTCTGTATAATGATACAGTGTAGTTGCCTGAAGCGTCGCTCTCTCGCACTCCTGTTTCTGAGATGCCAGAGAGTGTCACTGCCCCCCTTCTGGTCGAACCCAGTACTGCTTCCTCTCCCATCCAGCCGAGTGTGTGTGAGGTCTCAGTCTACAGGGAGACAAAGGGCATATTTTTCAGTTTGGAGGCCCTGCAGTGGGCTGGAGCTCAGTGGTGCTGCATTGCCTTGTCAGTGTCACAGTTGAGAGAGAGAAGGGAACCGGGGGCTGGGCTGGGGTGGGGTGGAGAGGAGAGGAGGGGAGTTGGGGGAAGGGGGGTCACTTCATGCTTTTTCAGTGCTCCTATGTTTCCCCTAGCTGTGTTCGTGGCACAACATTGCACAATGGGGGCTTTTGTTTGTTGGGGGGTGGAAGCGGAGGCTATTCTGTTTCAATCATTTCTGGAAGTCCTGTGTTTGCGACGTGGTGGGGGCTTAATGCTTTCCTGTGGCTGTCTGTTGTTCCCTCTCTCTCTCCTTTTATTCAGTCTTTCTCTCTTTTTAGCCTCTCTTCATTTCTCTTGCTTCATCTCCCTTTCAGTCTTTATGTTGCTTCTCACTTGTTTGCCTCCTCCTTGCCTTAAAGGGATAGTTCACCTAAAATTAACATTCTGTCATCATTTACTCAGCCGCATGCCGTTCCAAACCTGTATGAGTTTCTTATAATAAATGGGAACAGGAGATTTCAAGTTTCAAAAACAGCCCATATAACTCTATACTGGCCTATTTAACTCTATATTTCAAGACTTCAAGTCATTTGATACATTTTGAATAATTAACAGACCAACATTTTTACTAAAAAAATCTTTGCCTTAATTTGCTGTTACCAAACTTCATTCAGATCAATGACTGATGACTCAAGAGCCGAATCAGATTAAAGCGCAAATTATACTTTGGTTTTTACTCCGAGCGCAATGGGGCTAAAGGCGTCGCAGGGGAAAAAGATACCTTTTTGATTTCATTTTCTTCTAAACCACTAGATGTCGCAAAATTTGTCGCTGCACTTGCCAAAACATCCGCTTTTCAAGATGCATGTGGAAATTTGTCTGATCTTTGACACGCGGGCAGAAACGCAAAGTTGATTATGCGCTAATTTGATCTTTGATTTGATTTTTTTTTTAATGTTTTAGTTTCATATTACTTTCGCAATTTCTCTCCACGCATATACGAGGAATAAAAACATGTTTGTACTTGTGTTTAAACTAGAGTTGTGAGTATCTCTTAAAGTGCCCCAATTATGTGCATCCAAGGTACATGTATCAATTCCAGCATGAGTCCTCATCCTTTTGAAGTGGATGCAAAGTGGATCTGCAGCGCAGAAAAACAGCATCTTTTCGACATGTCAATGACGTGTCGATAACACAACCCAAACTCTTCCATCCCTCAGCTAATGCTGTTTGAGGGCGTGTCACAGTAGACATTGTTTGCGAGAAGCCAGTGAAGACCATATAAGCTGGCATTATGCAAATTTGTTACAGTGATATGTAGGTATGAAACTACATTGCTAGAAAAATTGCTGACTACTTGTTTCGGCAGTTCAGAATTGATTCTTTCGTTTGAGACAATAACTTTATTTGTCATGCACCTCGATCTTAAAGACTTTGCAGACCTTTTATATTCACAAACAGCTATATTGTACACTACATGAAAGGTAATATTCAAAAAAGCATAATAGGGGCACTTTTAGCATAAGCGCGTCAATGTGTGTGATTTTATTGTCTCCGTTAGTTTGATTTTGTTCCGTCTCTTTCAGGTTTTTTTTTCACACTGTGAAACAGTGACCTAGGCCTGTGTTGCCATCTTGTGAAGCTACTATATTAATGCAATAAAATTTGATGCGCATACGTGTGGTATGCACAAATTTAAATTTGTGTACTTTTGCTTCTGCTTGAAGCTTAACCCCAGTTCCCCAGGAATTGCGTGGAAAAGAACGACGAATTCAGCTGACACAGAAGAGAGAAAGTCAAACACATTTTGAATGACATGAAGATGAGCAAATGCAACTGTATGTGTGCAAGACTGGACATGATGATGAGTGAACTGAGGAGGTGAGTTGGCCATCTGCCTTGCTCTGCTTTTCCGCATAAAGCTCCCGCCCCCTACGATCAGCCACGTGCTTCTAACCCCTTGATTCCTCCTGTCGTGCTCCAAGCACATTTCACCTCTTCCTTACGCAGAGCTCTCGCAAAAGCTCCCCCTTAATCTGACTAAGGGCTAATCTGTTTCGGGAGGGGGGGCCAGACGAGGCTTACAGCCACCAGACTGGCTGACTCACTCCGTCAAACACCCGCCTTCCCTCTCTCCATCCGTCAGTCTATCCATCATCCTCCCGGCGCTGCCAGACAAGAGACACCTGTCTGCTACAGAGATCAATGTTGCCAGCGGTGGAGGCCTGTCTAAATCAATGATCACCTCTCTCTCTTCCTGTGCATGTCATGCTGTAGTTGTTGGTGTATTTGAATGATTTTGAATCTGTATCCTATAGGATATAGTTTGATTTCTTCTGTTTATTAAGTTAGCCTTTCAATTTCCCCAGTGTCTTGTGGTTTATGGCGCCTGCACCGGCTCTGACATGAGAATGAGTGAGAAAGCGAGAGGGATATTGAGAGAGAGAAGTAAACAAACTCTGAAAAGAGGAGGTGAAAGAGGAGAATAGAATAATGATGTCACCGTCAGCCAATGAGAAGCATGCACCATAGAGCATTTAAGGGCTGTCAGCTGTCCTGTTCCATCCTCATCACAGTACACACAGTGAACAGTGACTATGTTTGGAATGGAATACTAACTGCACAATATACACTGCAAACTATTTAAAAATAAATAAATACAATTTAAAACTGTGGAACAGTAGCTGTTATGCAATGTTAACCATTTCAGACAGGTGTGCTACATCATTACATCATTGCATAATATTACGCTAGTGGTGTCTAGTCATCATTCCGGGAATAATAGTTATTTTGTGTGGCGGTTTGGAAAATGAATGGATGGAGTAGGATTCTGTGCTTATCTAAGCTACATTTATTTGATAAAAAAAGTGCTATTTTTAAATTGAAAATAACTATTCTGTTATATTTTAGCATGTAATTAAATCATGTCATGGCAAGCTGAATTTTCAGCATCATACCTCCAGTCTTCAGTGTCACGTGATCCTTCAGAAATCATTCTAATATGATGATTTGGTGCTCAGGAAACATTTCTTATTATTATCCATGTTGAAAACTGTTGTGCTGCTTAATGTTTTTGTGAATTCAGTGCATTAAGAAAGTTTGCAGACTCAGTATACATACTACAGTACACACCGCTGTAGTATATTAGTAGGCTAAATATTGCCATTCACTCGTCTCCTCTCTTATTTTGATTCAGGCACTGTTTTGAAGTCGTTTCTTTCTCATCAGTCCCTCTGTATCAGTATTACAAGTAGAAATGGCCATTGGCATTGTCAGTACTTATAACATCTGATTCAAGCCCTAAAACTACATGCCTAAATTATGAATTTGTACTTTTGCTATAACAGTTTGAGAACAAATCCGATATTGAGTCTTAAATGTTAAAGCTTGATTTAATTATTTAATGGTGTAAACATGCTGAGGAGACACGTTGACTGATGGGGACTGAACGGGACACGATGAGTGTTTCATTGGAGTGATGAGGTTTTGTTCTTTGTGTTCAGCAGATTCGGTGAGAGGGTTGACATACAGTCTGATTCATACAGACCATAAATACTACCCTTTTTTCACACTCAGCTGCACGTGTAACTGCATTGCCTTATTTAGCCATGAAGTTAATGAGGACAATCTATTACGAGGCTCATTGTTTACCACGGTAAAACAGCTGCTTAGCGTAATCAAATCTTTTTAATCCTAACTGTAAGCCTTATGGTTCACAGTCCTCCGTAACAATAGGGGGCAATAGCACCGATTCACTACTGTTTGCATTGGTTTGTGTGTGGATGAATCTCACATAATATAAATATACTGTAAGCATTCATACATCATGGTAATTCTGTTCTGAATAAATACCCAATCATTTGTAAATTGCAAAAAAATCTTAATGGCTTGATTTTCTACATCCAAAGATAATTTATTTTTCTTGTTTTCAGGTGAAATATCACCTTGACCAATTTTCGTGATTGGTGCCAAAGTTGTCATTCAAATAAGTTTAATCCTTTACCAGAGATAACAGTTTAACATTACACTCATAAGCACTTTGATATTATAGTGTCTGTGACATTACGCAGATAACGTTTTGGCGCAATGAAAGTTTGTTACGTGGTGAAATAAGATCGCTGTGTCGGCTTTCAAGTGAAATTGGGCCTGTGGCGTCTTGGCTCTGGGTTTGAACCTGTGGTTCTGTGTCCCACTTATCAATAAAGACAGAATCTCATCAGTCCATTTCACATGAAAGCACAGAAAAACAAAGCTCTGAAAGGAAGAGGGGAGGTCGAGCTTGCTCAGCTCACTAAAGCCAGCTGCTGCCTCTGAGGGTGATTGTGCCGCGGGTCTTGTCCCTCTCTGAGAACAAAAACGGGCCACACACACAACCTCTCTGCTCCTCTCCCAAAATAAATAAAGGAGCAGAGGAGTCTGTATATATGTGTGTGTGGTGCCAGATGATGAATAAGTAGCCACCAGTCGCCCTCTTGAAGTCAGGGACGCTAGCCAGAGCAGCAGTAGAGGCACGCACGCTATGTAGCGACCTAAAACTAGACACGGCGAGACAGAGGCAAGGAGCCCCGCAGAGAAATGTAAAAAAGAGAGACTGCAATATTCCGCAATAAGTGATCGCAAACATTTTGCTTATTTTATTGTAAAAGTATTACTTTAAAAAAGCAATGCTGAAGAGTATAACAAAAACTGTATGAAAAACAAACCCTATATTTAACTGAAATAAAAAACAATGCATGCCAAAAATAAGGATATACAGTATGTAGGCTGATATTGGCTGTTTAATTGTTCATTTTAATTTCCCTTCTTTTTATATTTAAATTACCATTGCTGTCATTTTAAACTCACTGTGTAACTTAGCAGATTGTCAACCAACTTTGTGTATTGTTACCATGTCGGTAATATATGTAAATTAACAGCATTTACTCGTTCCCTGTATTACCTGGACCGAGAAATTAGTTTATTTGTCAGCAAAAGTCTTTTGGACAAGGGGTTAGGTTTATCACTGAAAATTGTATATCGTATTTTGTCTACTCTTTAAACCGCATTAGGGAAAAATTAGAAGACAATGTTAACAGCTTTCTTAACTGTACGCAACAGATTTTCACTTCGGGCGGAACTGACGGAATGGCTGTTTTTTTCAGTTTTTCCACTCCGTTTGGCCTAAAACACGGTGTACGTGGTCATCCAGTTTGAAATGGTGACCACAAACACCGAGGTTTTTCAGATATTCAGTTGTGGCGTTCTCTCCCTATTTACGATTCTTCGCTTCCTCAAACGAGCTGGATCCTTCACTGGAAACCGAAAATAACTCGCTTCCGCTAAACATTTACTCTTTCAATTTTTGCACCCATGAACAATACAAGTCAACACCATTATGGCTAAAAGTTTGCTAAGAAGTATTTCCTACTTAAGCAAGTGGGTATTTGACACTGGTAAGTGTATCAGTAGCAGAATGGTTGGAGTGAACTTGGATGGAAACATGCCCAGTGCATTATAGGTGTTGAAGTTTTTCTGCCTATTTAGCAAAAGGGCTGACAAACTTTTTTTTCTGTTTTCTCTAGTCAGGTAGCATCGATTTTAAAAATAAATAAATAAATAAATAAATAATTAATTACTGTATATGCAGCCACGCTTTATTGAAAGCCAATTTTGCCAACGGTGACGTACCCCTTTAATATTTAAACACAATCATAATTTAATAGCACTATTAAATGTCTTTATCAAATCTAAAAATGAATATCCATTTTTCATAATGTAGTTTATAGAGTTGTGATGCCGGAGTTATCTTGTAGCATTTAAAATTATAGATTTTTTTATTTTAAATGTATTTAGACAAAAATATAAAGTATATATATTTTAATAATATCAGCCAATTATTGGTTATTGGCTATCGTTTCTGAAATTAATTAAAAACAAACCTGAAATGCAAAGTAAATTTTAAAGTAGCATTAAAATTAAAATTGAAACAATAATAATGTAATATAATCTTAATTTTGACAAATCTCTCCCCTTTTGATTTTCACTCTTTTCCATATTCCCCAATGCTTGTGCACATTACATGCACTCTGACATCCACAAACCATTTAACGCAATTTGGAGATTTGCTATCCACCATCTGTCAGATTAGCAGGTCGCTAATGACCTTGTCAGTTTTTGAGGGTAAAGCTGCTGCATCATTTAATCTAGATTCAAGGAAGAGCCCGGTATACGACTGCCGCCAACATCCGCTTTAAACACCAGGCCAAATATTTATGTGCTCAGCGCTGGATTACTGTCTCCTTCAAGCAAACATAAAATGTAGATGTGGCGTTTTGACTCCAGATGTTGTGCTAGAAAAGTGTGTGTGTTCGCCATGCCAGGATGAAGAGTGTGCCAGCGGTATTGAAGTTGTTCCACAAAGCTATTGATGACTGTCCGCAGAAACAGGCCTTGACAGAAGCGATCCGTTGAACTCAAAGACTCCTGATTGAGCCTGAGAGGAGACAAGACTCTTGCTGTGACTGCACAAGAGAGAGAGAGAGTGTGCCTTTTAAAGGAATAGTTCACTCAGTAATAAAAATCCTGTTATTTATTCACCCTCATCATGTCGTTACAAACCTGAATGACTTACTTTAGTCCGTAGAACAAAATCAGAAGTGTATCAGAATGTTCACGCTGCTCTTTTCCATATAATGAAAGTGAATAGTGACCAAACGGAGTGATTCTGCAGTTTGCACACCCGTAGCAGGTATTTTACTCTGAATAAAGTGCGTGTTGTGTGTTTTCAGTGAAATAGGGGTGTGTGTTTCTGTATTGAGAGTGTGTTGATTTGTGAAGTGAGTCTGTGGCTCCGGGACAGCAGTGGGGTATTTTCTAACCCCCCATCAGCCAGGCAGCGAGCAGGCACAGGGCTGCCAGGAAACACAACGCATTTAATGAAGCAGATCTGGGAAGTCAAGTATTTTTAGCAAACTCTTGCGCTGAGAGGAAACACCTCCAAAAGCAGTGGAAAACCAAAATAAAACTTCTCGCCTCCCCCTCTTTCTGAATCAGCCAGACTGTGGTGGCCCATGTCTGTTCGATTTTCGAGAACTGCCTGGTTTGTAGGAGCCTAGCGTGACGCTGGCACTGAACTCAGTCTGGGTGTGTGTTTGTATAAAACTACATAGACTAGAGCTGTACTTAAAGAAAGAGAGATTGGCTGTCTGGGTAAGTCCAAAGTTTAAGTCCATATTTATTTATATTTATTTTTAAAAAAAAAATATTAAGATCTAACACATGCCCTAAAACATTTTGATTATCTTAAAATTTGAACTTTTCACTCTTTGTTATAGACCTTATTCAGAGCAGCGCCATGACCAAGGCTGTGAGGGTTGGATTTATCGTGTTTTCAACAGCATCCTCTGTATAAATCTCCTAGATTAGGCTACTTATAATTTTCCACAGCTCCTATTGTCTGGAGGTTTTTTTGTCTACTGCAATTTCTTGGAAAGATATTTTTGCAGTGTTCCGTCTGCAGAACAATCCAAAAACCCTTTAAATAACAGTACAACCAACTGGAGAGATATATGTCTATCCCTCACAGATTTGCTTTCTTCCACATAAAAAAATCAAAAATGGAGCTGCTGTGAATAAGGTCTATGTAGACGATATAATTTTTAATGGAAAAAAGTTAAATATGATGCCAAAAAGTGTTAAATCCTTTGTATTGTGTTGGCCATGGTGTTTTCAAGTAGTCAGTGAGAATGAAAGTTTTGCTTGGTCATAAGGGGCAGTTCTTTTTCATGATACATTTTCCCATATATGGGATAAAATGCATTGTCCTTCAAAATTTGGGTACATGTATGTTGTACAACACTGCGTCATACTGTCCAAAGTGACGGTGAATATAAATGAAAAAAAAGTCCTTTTCTTGCTCTCCCTAACACTTTCTGTTCTTTTCTGTAGGTGAACGAGTGTATGTTGTTTGTGTAAGCTAGATGGCGGGAGAGAGAATGTTGGGATTCCCTTGCTTGCTTGAATACAGACAGATTAATGACTCCCACATTTCTTCAAACCCAGGGATGTTAGAGAGTGGCACACATCTTATTTTGTCTGTGCCGTAAACATATGGCACCAAACTCCAGTGACCTGTTTGCAGAAACAGGCGTGCGCCTATTGGTTTTACCCGCCTAGGTCATAAGCCTTGTGGGATTGAGTGGAGGAAACATCCACCTCTCTATGTGTACTGTTGTGGTTATGCCGAGTGTCTAGAATGATCCCAAGTGGGATTGTGTTTCCGGATAAGGATGTGGCTTGATGGAGCCAGGGGTCCGACCGCAGGTCTGCTTAGGGTCCTGTGGCAGTGGAGAGTAAGGCTAACAGTCTGCTGCTCAGAGCGCGGTCAGTGGTAACCTGAGAGTGTTTGAGTGCACATGCTTATGCACACGTATGCACTCGAGGGGACTTGCACATACATGTGTGCAATCATACTCCATATATTGGACATTGCTGTCGCCTTTATACATACCTTTTGGAATGAGTCTGATTATCATTTTATAAAGTATTGCGTTATGTTAAAAGCATCTCTAATTTATTTTTATTTGATAAATCAGATCAGCTAATGCTGAATCTTTCATAACAGAACAAAAGCGTCTCAATAAAAAATAAAATAAAATAAACCGTGACAACATAACAATAGGTCCTATTAGTAGTCCGTTGCATTACTTTTGGAACAAAGGTAAGAACAATATTTAGTTGCTTTGCCATGTCATTTTTTCCTTTTGATTTTTTTTTTTTTAAAAATATGAATTACAATGAATTATTATTACAACACTACTTGTTCATTATAATTATTAAATATTATAATTGGTTAAAATTAACATAAAATAAAATGAAATGTCCATAACTAAAATAAAAACATAACTAAAAACTGAAAATATAATATTATTTATAAGTTAATATATGTAATTATAATTAATACATATTATAATTGGTTATAAGGAACTTAAATTAACATAACATAAATAATTTCCCCCAAAATATATATTTATAGATGTCATTATCTATTATGATGTATGTTTGTATGTTTGTTTAAATCACAAAAACACTAGTTCAATGTTTAGTTTTTGACAACATTTCCTCAAACAAGCACAGTTCAGCTGCTGTCTGGCTGGAAAAAGTGCCTATGTAATTACCATGGTTACAGCCCCCTCTCACTCTCCCCACACCAGGGAGGACTTGTTTACCACTTTTCTACTTCAGTCAATGACATGCCAATCATTGTGGACCTCCCCCTCTGGTCTCCAATTGGTCCAGCTTTTCACCTCCTAGTCCCGCCCCTTCAGGACTTACTATCAAAACACAGAATGAGGTGGTATGCTGTGCTAGTGCAAACATCAGGCTTTAATCATGACTGTTATAGTTATTAGTTATAACAACAATGATGCACATTATTAGGATATATTATGTTGTAATAATTATATTGTATTATTATATTAATTATAATTCAAGGAACTACTGATAATTGTATTTCTCTACCATTTTTCAATCAAATAATTTTAGGTATTATGTCAAAACATTTTTGTCATCATTTACTCACCCTAATGTCATAACAACAAAAACTAAATATACATGACAAATGACAAAAATATGACAAAAATAAAGATACATTTAATATTCTAATTTTTTGTCCATCCATCCATGAGTTATGTAATTAGCATGTAAAAAAGTACTTTTACAACTTGTATAAATGAGGATGCATCGAAATTTGTATTAATTAGTAATAATCTCAATCTATATCTGGATATTGAAATGAATGGTTGCAGACTTGGCACCTTAGCCTATGTAAACATCCCTGTACTTGTTAACAAATCCATCTGCAGCTTGCATGATTTAAAAATGACTGTTAATAATGATGCAAGTCTGTGAATCCCAGACACATTTGTTGCCTCAGTCAGGGCGTCTGTCTGCGTTATTGTGCTCTCCCTCAGTGTATTTGTTTTGCACCATAGAGGGGACATTCGGTAGTCTGCCTGCACTGGGGCCTCTCGCTGGGTCACGTTATCCCAAATCTAAGATTACAAACATCTCTCAAGCCATCCATGCCTGCATGTACGTCGAGTCTGCTTCAGCAAAAGTAGCGAGATCTTCCTCCAGATGCATGCATCTTGTCATTTAGGCATACAGCATGATGAGTTCGGCTGTGTTTGCATTCAGCACTGCATTTGAGTGTTGTGGAATTCTAGACGGGTTAGCCTTTTTTTCCTCTCATGCGCATGTGCTATAGCAGCGTGACGCACACGCATTTTTTTTTCAGCTTCAGCAAACACTATTGAAGCACATTAGATTGTGAGCCAAGAAGCACATGATGCATTAATAAAAAAATGCCTGCCATTGTTAAAACAAAACAATAAATTGTGTCTGCACCAATGAAGCAATCATATAATTTAAGCAAAATACCTCACATTGAATTTTCTTTTTTTTATTTTTTTTTTTATTCCATCATTCCATCAGTGTCCTGAAATTTGTTTTTGTGGCTGGTGCCGAGCCCAAGAGGATTAACATTCTGCTCTGAGATTACCCGTTTTGAACATTCTAGTTATTCTTCACATAGCCCACTGAGTTAAGACCCTAAGACAGAACGGCATCCAAGTGTGTCAGTGGTTTGGTCCAGGGATAATAACACTGTTTTTACCGCATTCCTC
The DNA here is from genome assembly GCA_018749465.1 of Paracanthobrama guichenoti. NCBI lineage: Eukaryota > Metazoa > Chordata > Actinopteri > Cypriniformes > Gobionidae > Paracanthobrama > Paracanthobrama guichenoti. Next base: position 16,918,732 of record CM031960.1, on the reverse strand, counting down.
TTAAAAGATTGCGTCAATCCAGAAGATATTGCGCTTAACCTTTTATATAATCAGCCCCCGTGTCATTTCAGTTGCAGCTGAGGACGTTCTTCTCATCGTAGCGGTTTGGAGCGCCGCAGACAGACACAGACAGAGTGGAGAAGGGAGGGCTGGTCAGCTCACTGCAGAGCTGGTCAGCAAGCGCTTGTCTCCCTCATGACTGCTCAAAGGAGCAGACAGGGTCAGTCACATCAGGACCGTCACGCCACAGTGCCTTGCGCAAGTTTGACTGTTTCACTGAACAGACCAGATAATGTGTAACCTTTTGATCCACTGTCAGCTTCCTTGTTAGGTAATGCAACGTTCTTGTGAAGTAGTGGAAACACACCATACCTGGCATAGTAGTGTGTGTAAATAGGTGTGGCACTCCCACCAACTATAAATAAAAGACCATATCTTTGGTTTACCACGAGAAAATGAAGTAATGTGCTGATTGTGATGCTGTATTTTTGTTTTTCTCCTCATTCATTCTTCAGTCAGCCCTAAAAGTCTTCCTTTCCAGCAGAAAGGCATGCATGTCTGAAATATTTCCTCACTAAGGAATCACTGTAGGTGTGGGATGGAATAGCGGTTTGCTTGGGGTGCCCCCTTTTGGTGGCATTCCAAATAATGAATAACTTCCTGCTTCCACTCCCTGCCATTGTGTATGTAAAAGGATTAGAGAGCACTAGCGAGCCAGGAATGCTTATGTTTAGGCTTTTTAGCTTGAGTGTAATTCAATTCTCAGGTAGTTAGAGGACGATGAGATATTTAAGGAGACGTGAGCGAGTCGGTGAGGTTTGGAATTAGAGCTGCTGCTATTAATAGTCCATAAAAGGGTCATGTGGCTATTTAAGGAAATGCAGTTCTCATTTACAGCCACGCTATGCCTGTTTTAGTGTGACGTATGATAGAATATTCCTAATACTAGACTTATGGAATTATGGTTTAAAAGTTGAGCAGTTTTATCTCACATTATCTTGTGTTCTGTTTTTTGTTGTTTCCAGTGAACACAGATAAATGTGGACTTTAATGAGATGATACCATCTACTTGCATATGGGTGCACGCAAAGTTGTGATGAAATGTAGGGACGGATCTTTTCTTCCATATTGTGGCGTACATTTGAGTGTGACTTTAGAAAAGGAAAAAAGATTTAGGGTGGGGTCTTGGTTCCATGCATCGGTGGTTGATTGGATTTTAAGATGTGAGCATTGCTTGCACTCAAAAATTAATGCGAACTTGCATTCATTTGTGGAGGGATAGGTTTAAGTGGAATTAAAAAATGAAACGCATGCATGAATAATTCAGAATGAGATCTATAACACTGCTTTTACAAAATAGGCAACGTTTTGGTCACATTTGCAGCCATTTCAGTCACAGTCTGGAGCTCTGCATTATCTTGAATGGCCCTGCTCACCGTGGAATCATATTGGTTCACAATTTTGCTTCTCATAACTGTCTATCAAACATCAAATATCTTCTGTTATCTGTGATTTATGTAGTGCAGCATTTTAGCGTGAATGAACTTGTTGACAGAAACTTTAGATATGGGCTAAATCTATTTTTTACTGTTTTGCATGCTGCTAATGACTGTTTTGGAAGGTTTTCACAATTGTTTGTTGTTTTTCTCTCACTGAACTTAGGAATTAAGCTAAGGAATGTTCTAGTAATTTCTGCAGGGTGGCTTATGATGTGGCAGAAAGTGCTGAAGAATGCTAAGCATCTCAACTGGCAGGAGTAGGAAAAACGTCTCCACCCAGGCCAATTAAGTCCTTGCTGATGTTTGTTTCGCCGTGGAGAGTCGAGAGTGTGTAAAATCACATCCCAGTGCTGTGGGATCTCCTCATTGAAGCTCTTCATTTGTAAGCCGATAGGTAACTAAGCAAACGTATGCTGGGATGGGAATGCGGACAGATGCGGTAAGATTTTTGTTTAAAGGCCCACTGAAGTGCCTTGAAATGCGCAGCATTATTCAATGTGTTGACGTAATTTCCACTGAAACAGGAAGACAGGTTGGGACATATAGAACAACTTCTGTCATTAGCCAATAAAATAGAAAATAGCATTTAGTTTATTTCACAGCTCGGCCAGAGGCTTTGAGCTCGGTAAAGCCACAGTTTCCTCCTATTCTCTAACCGTTTCTCCCCCTAATCTACTCCATATCACTAAAATATAGCATTCTGTGCAGAATTCAAATTCTATCCCCTATATAGTGTAGAAAATAGTGAATGTGTGCACAAGTGACCGATTTTAGCTGTGCTTCAGCTTCTAGGTTGAACGTCTATTTGGGGGCGGGATGCTATAGATTCTAGAGAGCATTTGATTGGACAGAAAATCTGATGAGAAGTTGAAGTGCAGAGTGATGTCATCAAAATCATTGTAGAAGTCAGAGACTAAGTTTTGAATGCTTATCTTCTAAATGTGAATTTTGTCATTGTTTTGGAGCTCACTAGCTTATAGATAACAGTAAGGCTAACATATTCATACTAAAAGCCAAAAAACTTCCATTTTTATTTCATGGGGACTTTAAGTGAAGGGGCAAAATCAATTTTAATAGTAATTCATGCAATTTATTAGCCTGACGTCGTCATACTCAGATTCTAGTCAGAATATGAGTCTGTTACTGCTCCATTGGGCTGTGATTATGGGGTGTTTCAAACGAACCAGGAAAGAAAATGCATCTGCACACAATTGGATAGACCTACAACCAATCAGAGCAACAGAGTAAGTGACGCATGTTGAGCGACGCATAGTAGTAGTGGGAAGTTTGGATCATTTTACGGACTCGGATCTTTGAATCTCGTTCAGCAAAGTCATTTCGTTCATTTCAGCAGAATATAATTAAAATGTCACATGTTAAATTCCCCAACACATCTAGTACTTAAGCAAACATTGATCACATTTGGAATAAAAAATAAATTATAAGCTAATGCAGCCAAGGCCAAACTTGAAGAAAGACATGATTCATTAATTGCTTATCTGGCTCTTCAGGCTATGCAGTCTGTTAGTTAACCTCACCTCCAAATCAGAGTCGTTCTCTCTTTTGTCACTTCACATTTAATCATGTCTGTTTCCTGGAAATATTAGTACACCTCTCCTGTCTGAACGAATCGTTCATCAACGACACATCACTAACGCATAGTTGTCAACAGAACTCAACTGCACGCACACTGGAAGAAGAAGAAGAAGATGAGTGTAAATGATCTTTGCCGGTGTTGCTAAAAGAATTTAAGGATACACGGAGTCCTTACCAACACGATCATCATTTTTGAGAGAAATAGTACAGGTGAATGCGTATACGAACAGATGATCAGAATTCAACCCAAGCACTCTTTGGTGATGTGGATGATTACATTACTGTTGATCATCTGTCCATCATCGTATGCCCACCCTGACAATTTGATTGGTCCGAACAGCTCCTGTTCAGGCATAGTTATTCCACAAAGGGTCAAGTCCAGACCGAACTTCCTGACCTCAAATGTTGTGGGCGGGGCTAAATTCGGCTGGCATCCAGGCTAGCAATCTGTTATTTTACGTAAGCTAATGTGGCTGCAACTTTACTGCCAGTTTTGTGCCATAGCTGTATCTCGAGGAGAAAATGCAGTGGTGGATTTCCGCCAGAGTAGGCGGCATGCAGTAAGCCTCAGGTGCCTGCGTCGTGACTCTCCTTTTGACCCACCCGCTCTTGTCATGAGCCTGGACGTAGGCCAGCCGGTAGGACTAGGACGTTGATGATTTGAGAGGATGTGTAAGCTCCATCCTTTGAAATCCTGCTCCAACTAAATATGTGTCATGAGCCGTATTCATTTCACAAATAAACAAAACTGTTATGATTCCCCTGTAATGTCATACTGCATGATGTGAGATCATAAATAAAAGGGGAAAATCCCATGTAGACGTTTCTTTGGCTGTGCCCTCTGAGCCTGCTAGGCGGGGTGCCAGGAGTCTGTTGCCGGGCGACCAGAAGTGCTTGTGCCATGCGGCTTAGTTGCCTCCTCATGTTGAGCTGATGCCGCTGGCTGCCTAGCTAGTGCTTGGAGTCCCACCTCGGGTGGCAACCCACCCAGGAAGACCTTTCAAGGGTATCTGCACATATGCTTTTCCTAGATTCCTGGATTAGTGTTCCCATTTCATGAAGTGAGCAGGGTTTTTTTTGTAAAAAGGTTATGAATGTACCTCTGAAGGGAACCGACTGTCTGATGTTTGATGGCATTTTCTTTGCATCTTGCCTCCATTTAATGCCTAAAAAGTGCAGTGCTGCTTTGTGTGCAGCGGTAACCATTGTATTTCTGCTTTTCCATAAGCAGCATCTGTTGAATCTGAAGTGAATTTGCATTTTCATTCAGCCCGTCTGCTGTGTTTGGTCAGATCATTGTGAAAAAATTAATAAATTCATATAATATAATTTTGACTCATCCATTTTCTTAATCAAATTGCTAAAATGTGAGATTTATCATTTTTCTTATAAATTTTTATTTATGTGAGATTTATAATTTTTCTTCTCGTCTTTTTTTTAAAATCGTTTTCACTGTGATTTTATGGTTTTAAATGTTACCATGGACGTTGGAATTGTTTCAAAACCATGTTGTTACTAGTTTTTTTCTAATATCAGAATTTAATTTTTTTTTTTATTTCTACTACTGATTCCAATATCTTTTTGAAGAATTTAAAGAGAATTGTGTTTTTTTTTTTTTATTTTTTTATTAAAAGCAATATTGATAAAATATCTCCTTTTATACTTGTCCTGAGTTTTCTGGTACGAGTACCTAACATTGTTTTCAAGAGGTGTGTAATTACTTTTCAAAACAACCAGACTATTTTGAATGATTTTTATCTGGCAGAACAATATAACGTGCAAAACATTTACCATTTGAATAAAATAAAGTCCTAGGGCTCTTTTGATTTTGGCCAGTGAGCAACCCAGAACACCTTAGCAATGCCCTAGCAACCACCTAGCAACTATCCACAACACTGTTTTAATTGTTACTTGGCTGTTGAGTCACTATCAGCTCTGTCTTATATTATCGACTGTCTCCCATTGCTCACTCAACGCAAGTGATTCCTTTGGAATGCGTATTGATCCCACATATGTCAACAGTGTGCTAGGATGCCTTGACTCTCCTTCGCAAACAAGTGTGTACAATATGGCTTGTTGTTGAAAACTTAATTTAAACCACGCTCCTATTTTTTACATTTGCACTGCATAAAAGTGACTTTCTCATGCTTGTAACAGAAGCTGGTCTCTCAAGGAAATAGGCATATGGAGCATTTGGGGTTACATCATGATGTCAGTAACCTTTCCACAATAGAACTGATTTGTTTGTCAAGAACTGATTACAGAGAGCCTCCAAACAGACCCGTTTGTTTATATAAAACGACAGTTCAAAGGCATTGTTTGAAAGGACAAAGAACATGTTAAGACTAAATTGTAGACAAAATTACAAGGATTTCAATAAAAAAATTGTTTATGCCATGTACAATACCTCTGAATATCAATCAATCAGTCTTGTTTTACTTTCCCAGGCATAATGAATTGCTGTGTGTTGCATGTGTTAGTTCTGTGGAAAGAATTGTTATGCTGTCAGTCACAAGTACATTTACATTTTAGACACAATATTGCCAATTCCTCTTTCTATTTTTGTTCACCATATTAGTTCAAAACAAAGTTTTGCATCTCCAAACAATACACGTTACTAGGGATGTCACGGTACCAAAATTCCAGTAGTCGGTACCAATACCATACAAATTTTACGGTACTCTGTACCAATTTCGGTACCACAGCAAAATGTTTTTATTTTTATTTTATTTAACTTTTTTTTTTTTTTTCAATTTTATTAAATTCAATGAGTTTATTTATGATGATAATCATAAGTAAATAATACAAACATTTAAAGGCAGTATGCTGTTTAAAAGTAAACATTGTTTATAAAAAGATCAAGTGAAAAATAAGGAACAATCTAGGAATAATTATTATTATTAGTAGAGGCGTATTATTATTAAATAGAGACGTAGCTTAATCTACTGTACAACAGTAGCCTAATATATTCGGTCAATTTCTTCAATTATTTTGATGGGTTGCCGTGAAGACCTTTGAGTGTCTGTGTTCATGATATGACAGTTTTCTCAAATGAAACGGTAAATGCTCATGAAGTGAAGGTTTATGCGTTCGTGTCCTCATATAGTGACACACGGCAGAGACTACAAAGATAGCGAGCGTCATGCGCGCATCGACGCCCATCATTCACACAGAGATGCAGAACATGCAGGAGTAATATTTAAATAGTATTTTGCAGTTTAATATTCACAGACACTAGTATATATTCGGCTACAGTCTGAAGCCCTGCACTTAGATAAACACGGAAGCGACTGGACACAGCGGCGGGTACCGGATATACTCAGGATATACTTGGTACCGAAGTACTGGTACTTGTGACATCCCTACACGTTACATTTCATTCCTGAATGATTCACTGACTCACTTATCGAGACGTAATTTTTGTTCTTCAGTGAATCCGTGAGTTTAAATTATTCCGTTCAGTGAATGATTCTATGACTTGCGATTCTTTTATGCTCTTCCCTCGCTAACTTCCCTCTGTCTCGTTCACTCGGATGTATCTCATTGCTGAAGTTACACAAGTGCCCACTACTGGCGGAACCCTTGCAATGTGTTTAAAGGAACACGCCAAGTTTTTGGGACTTTAGCTTGAATATAGAGAATGAATATATCATTGCACCACTGCACCCATGGTACAGCAGCAAAGTTCCTTGATTTTTACACAGGAATGAGAGTGTAGTCCCTAGCCATATCAGTCTAGAAAATCGCAACTTTTCATTTTCTGTCGGTCTTAGTACACGATATAACTACACACATCACAACATGTAAATAGGCAAATGTTGATCGTTATTTTGTCACTTATTGAGCAGTAGGCTAGCTGGAGCGGTTTACCCCTCCAGTCTTTGTGCTAAGCTAGACTAGCGGTGGGTGCGTCAGACAGAGTTATGGCATGCACAGAGATGAAAATGGTATGTATGGACTTATCTAACTCTGGGGTATACGGTGAATAAGCTAAAGTCCCCAAAAGTCGGCGTGTTCCTTTAAATGGAACACTCTACGCCCGTGATCACTGGAATCCGCAATGGAGCCGATTTATTATTTACTGTTTTGTTCTTTATGAATTTGGTTTGCGCACCATTCTATAGGCCTGTATGCTTGGGCTGTTGGAGAAAATATAAAAAATTACACAAACGATACAAATTATACATGTAAAAATTATTACGCGGTTAAATGTCAAAATAACTCAATATCATACACTAGAGTGTGGTGGGGGCAAGTCAAGCACGACCTGTGACGTCACAATCATATTGCATTGTGGTTCATGGATCTGCTTGAAGTGTACATATTGAGTAGACTCGCTCCCTCAGTTAAAATCGAGGGGTTGAGGGTCTGTCCAGATAACCTTCCCTTGCCCACTTGACGAAGTTGAACACACTTCAAAATGGCAGCGGGGTTTCTCCCGAAGGAAAGTGCTTAGGGAGCGTATGTCTAAAAGTGGAGTAAAACTCAGCCAATCTATTTTATTCCTGAATGAATCAATGTCTTTGAACAAATCATTTGGATGAAGTGTTCAGTGACTGGCTTAAAAAAACTTCCTACTTATCGCCTGTCATAACGATGAAACATACAGAAAGACTCACAGAAAAATCCTCCAACACACTAATACATAACCTGACAGTCTACACAGGCAAGCGGAGAGACACAAACACTGAAAAGTCCTAGTGCTGTCGGACTGTATATCAGCACTCTTGGAACGCTGCATCGCCAATCAAATCTTAGGACTGTTGTATAACTGTTAGCTGGTGTTTCTCATCATGACACATCCAGCTCAGTTAAAGCCCACCACAGATGGACCGTGGCTTCTCATTGGGCCCAGCCTCACTAGATGCTTCCCAAGCTAATAGTCCAAACTGTGGTCCATCTGCTAGCTAGACTTTTTGGCTTAATTTCTCGCTCTACTCTTCCTCTCCCCCTCCTCCCTACCCTCTAAATTCCCTCAACAGTATCTACAGTAATAATATTTAGCTGTAGTGAATCCAGAGCTGCAGTTTACTAACAAGACTGGCACACAGCAACGCCAGGCCCTGCACAAACACCCTGCATCCTGACGTCACACAGGGCTTCCTCCTCCTCTGTGCCTTGTTTCATAGCCGATCTCAGCCGATTTTTATTTTACAGTCAACTACTCCTAATGCTAGCTCCCCTCTTACTCCAGAACACACACAGAAATACGTACAGAGATGAATAAACACACACAGGAGCATAAATAGTTGCTGATCGCTTAATACATTTTATATTTGTATTCTAACACAACGTTTAAGCCTCAGAGGAACCTCTAAACTCGCTCTTCTTGTTTGTAACAGCAACTGACATTTTTCTCTGTATTTATGCTTTTCTTTTCCAGTGTGTCCAAAGAAGTGTGAGAAGAGGGCGTGCACGGATGCGGGCAAGTGCTGTCACCCCCAGTGCCTGGGCAGCTGCTCTGAACCAGACGATGATAAGGCATGTGCTGCCTGCCAGCATTACTTTCACGAGGACCGCTGCGTTGAGGCCTGCCCACCGGGCACCTACAAGTTTGAAGGCTGGCGCTGCATCACCATGGACATGTGTGCCCGTGTTCACCTACCCAGTGAGGTCGACTTCGTCATCCACAACGGAGAGTGTATGCCAGATTGCCCGTCCGGATTCACCCGAAATGAGACTCAGAGGTACGCTGCCAGAGCTGGATGTAAGGTTGCCTCAGTAGATACCAGTGTCACCTAGTGTTTCTTTTTTATATATATATATATAAAACCAATCATTTAAATAAAGCTGAAATAAAATATAATATTAGATGAAACCTAAAAAATTTTAATTAAATAGATTTGTGTACCTTCTTGACATTTGATTTTTCTACTTAAAAAGAAATAAAGAGAAATAAGAACCCTTTTTTTGTTGTTTAAAGGCAAATTCACACTGCACAGACACACCAACAAACATGTTTTGTTGGAACAGTGTGTTATCCCTGTTGGCATCTGTTTGCGTTGACCGGGGTTTGTTTTCACCTGACCTATTTTTCATAAAATTCTAAATCCAACTGTTGTGTTTGTTGGCGTTTGTCTGCAGTGTCAATTGACCTTAAGAAACCGAAAAACGAGAATTAAGTTTTGTATTATTTTGTTCATGGGTAAAAAAGGAGTTTCCACTGCTTTAATAGCCTGTGCTGCACGTGGGTGTGACCACATTATAGATAATGAGCTCAGACGGGAAAGACTGTACCTCTTGTTTGTTTCATACGGATTACATAATCAGAATATTAGTTTTATTTAAAAGTAAACATTTCAAGCTTTCTATAGACATGTTTCTCATATCTGTGGCAAGTAGATGCAGAGTTTAGGATGTGATCCAGAAAGAAGTTCACAGAGGCCGAGACGGCAGAAAGCGCACCCTGTTTGTTTTCTTTATTTCACAAAATCACAATGTTTTGATGATGTCTTACTCCTTATCTTTATGACCAAAAATGACAGAGTATTTTAAGATCGTTCCGCTGTTATCAGGAAATAATGATGTTATCAGCACAATGGATTGTGCTGGTGTGGTATCAAAATCCTATGAGTGTAGGATTAGGTGTGGGCGGTGGCCTTTAGATATAGGGACAACTCAGGTAGCAGCCTCCCCACCAAATGAACCAATCAGAAGCAGGGGCCTCAACATTTCATGGGCAATAAGATTTAGCTACAACACTGGCATCTCCACCGCCCCTGGAAGTGCAGTGTTATCGCGCTCTATATGAGATTGTGAGAAATAAATGCCACAGCCAAACAGAATGAAGAAATGTTATTGTGAGACTAATTTGATGAGTTCATCAGAGTAACTCTTATTCTGCGGGATGGGACGTGCAGTTGAAAGGGGGCATTTCACACATGCGAAACAAATATTAAAGCATAATCTCATGAACAAAAAATATGAATATTTCTCTTTATCAAATGACCAGAAGGTACACTGACCCAAGCACATTACTAAATTACTAAAACATAAACTAAAATAAAAATGTAGTTCACAACATTAATAAATACTATAATAGTATATAAATAATACTAAAATGACAGCAAGACACTATTCCCTATAATTGGTTTTTATATTGAATAAAAATATAATGGTAATGCAAATAATATTTTTGTTTTAATAAAATGTTTGTTTTTTTCCTTTTATGTTTGGCGAATTTGGGTTTATAACCACACTTTATTATGAAAAAAGTTTAGCAATTTTTTTTAACTGAACGTTTTAAAATAAAAAACCAGTCACAAATAACACAGTAACAGTTGTTGGTTCTTTTCGAGTCACAAGTGCCTTGTGGTTCAGTGAGTGAGTCAGATGTTAATTCAGTAACTGCTCCAAATGATTTAGTGAGTCATTTGAATGATTCCAAATAACATGACATGGCCCCCTGGAATAATTCTGATTGGTTGATCACAGCATTCTGTGGTAAAATGTTTTTGTGTAATGACTGCCGTCAAGGGTTTATTTTGCGATAATGATCGGCTTACTGCACATTATGATCACATTAGCAATGTGATTGGAGAGATTAGATGAAATGTTCCTCTTGAACTTTCATTTATAAATCCGTAATGCTTAAATGGGAAATCTTACCACAGAATCGGTCCTAAACATCAGCCCTGCCTGTTTCTGTAGGTTCAGGTTCCATTATTAACACCATGCCAAACCTGTATACACTTTCCACATCTGTCTTATTCACCATATGAACATCTGAAAAGCTGCTATTTATTCTGTCATTAAGATGTATGTGCTGATTTGAAGTCCAGGCCTGTTCACTTTCAGGTAATATGTACTGTTGGAACCTTTCTTGAGGAAAAAAGTCAAGATAAATATGTGTTTAAACTGGGTAAAGGGAGATTGTAATTACCACACCTTGGACTTTACTTACACACCTGCACTTTTTGAGTAAAATATTAACAGAAAAATCACTTCATTTAACTTTCCATGTAACTTTTTAGGGTGTTGAGTCTGTTTTGCCTTTATATTGACCAGACCTGGTTGTGCCTCACTGCTGATTTAATGATCCTCCTTTCACATAAAACTCAGGGTTCAACCGAGGACTCTGTTAAGTGCGTAAAGCCTCATAAAGAAGTGACCTTGTGTTTGTCAAAAACAAGCCTTAGACACAATAATCCTGTCATGGTTCACTGGCGTTTGCCTGTTTGGAGTCTGTGTGTGTGGCTGGGACCTGTCCTTGACACTTACTCTCCCTCTCTCTCCCATCTGCAGTATGTTTTGTAATGCGTGTGACGGACTGTGCGATAAGGTCTGCGAAACTAAAACAATCGACTCTGTGGATGCTGCTCAGTCCCTGCAGGGCTGCACGGTCATCAAAGGCAACCTGCACATCAACATCCGGCGGGGCAGTAAGTACCCTCGCTCTCACCCGCTTCTCCCAGAATCCCTGGTGATAAGGACAGAGTCTTTAATTTTTAGAAGAATGACACTAATGACATGAATGTTCCCACTCAACCTGGAATTATCAGAGAATATTAAAATTATTTCCTTTTCCAGTGTGGGAATTTAATGAAAATTTGTCAAAAATTAGACATTTTTTATACTATTTTTTTGTTTGTGGGTAAATTTGGCTTTTGTACAGTGACGATATAACATCCAGTTATTTGTTTTGAAAACAACAATGTAGGAGTCATTTTACACTAAACTTACAGCAGCACTAATTTATTTCCATACCCGAATTAAATCTACTATCAAGTAGACAAAACATATTTATTTTCTCAACTAACACAAGCAGTCAAACCAAGATTAGGCATTCTTAGTTGAAGCATTTAAGAAAAATAAACATGCAGCCCAACATGTTGATAATTAAAAGAAAAAAAAGATGCATCTGTCATGTAAGCAATACAAAACCTTTGCCCACATCATGTAAAAAATCTGCCCATACAGGCTATTTTGAACAAATGTGCATAAATCACACCATAGGCTATACAGACGCTTAGAGGTATCCATAAATTAAAAGAAAAAATGTGAGCCTTTACTTTGATTTGAAATGTCGGGGATAGGATATTTTAGCAAATTCATTCTGCATTTAAATGTGGTTGTTTCTCCTGAAACGCTGCAGTGTATACATGGCTGAATGAAAAATAAAACTTTTATTCAAAATGCGAATAGATTATATACAGAAAGCGAGCAAAGAGCGCTCCCTTAATGACTGAAGATGTCAATCACTTCAATTGCAGCGTAATTGGCCCACAATGTTCAGCTGCAAATTGTGTTGTAATTATAAACCTTTCACCCACACCGCAAATGACAACGTGCATATTATTCCACCCGTTACATTAAATGTTAGCGGTTCACCCGCCTGCGTGCAGGACTCTGGCTGCCACCCATGTATCACTCGCACTGATGAAGTGATGAGTTATTGCAGACACTGTGTGTCCTTTGGGATTTGGTTTGTGTTGCTCCAGTGTCATATCTCTTTCTCTCTGTCTGTCTGTCTGTCTGTCCCCCCCTCACACACTCTCTTTCTCTCTCTCTCTCTATTTTTTCCCCAGATAACATTGCATCAGAGCTGGAGAGTTTCATGGGCCTGATCCAGACAGTCACGGGATATGTAAAGATCAAACACTCTCACACTCTGGGCTCTCTGTCCTTTCTCAAAAGTTTGCGATACATTAATGGAGAAGAGCTCACTGATCAGTAAGACTTTAAAACACATAACTATTGTTGTGACATATTGATGATTGATTGTGTACAGAACAGTGCTAGCCTGCTAAACAGATGCTGTAAATATACTAAGTGCTGTCTCACTGAACACCAGTTATTTATTGGCCTGCTTAGGACTATCAAGATCACCAAATGCGGGTGTATTTCAGCAGTGGCATGTAACGCAGTCACTCCCACTAGCCGCTTTGGCGGGTTGAATTTTATATATAATATATACATATTTCAATTGTAGTCTTTTAAAAAGGCATCTGAAATAAACTAAGTGCAATGTAGTGTTGTCAAAAATATTGATTTTTCAATACATATCGATACTGAAATATCTGAAACGCAGAATAGATAACCGATACCAGCTGCACTTTCTCACTCTCTCACTCTGGGATCAGCGAGTTGATACACAAACCCGCCTCCCCTCACTAGTTTAATTTGCTTCGGATGAATATTGTTGGTGTTACGGGGCTTGAATTTCGGCGTGGGATTGCGCGTATTACGCCTAATTGTACTCGCTTCCGCAGATCTTTTGCTCCCACACAGAATGCGCGCACATAAAGCTGCCGCCTTTTCCGCTGCTTATTGTGCTTAAACAGTCAAATACATACAAAATAATATCAAAATCTTGGTGGGTATTTACATACAGTCAGTTCTGTTTTAAGTGAAAATAAAAAGTTGAGAAAGAAAACGTATGTGTAACAGTATAATGGATCCGTGTGTCAGACCTTAAAGCGACAGCAGCCTAAAATACCTGCTGCCAAATTATGAGATAATGTTAAAAAATATATATACGGCAGTTTTTCCTAAGTGGTAGCGGTCAAAATTGTGACCAGTGAAAATGCTGAGTGGCTAATAACTTAGCCACTAGCCACAGTGGCTGGGGAGCAAAAAGTCAATGTCAAGCCCTGATTACCATCTATTATATTCCAAATCGTAGCTTCTGCACCAGCATGGTAGTCATGTTGCAACATAGTCTCATGTCTGAAACAAAAAGTGTATGAATATTTCTTGTAACACTCTGTGTCCTTCACAACTCTCTGATTGTAACAGTGTCTAACAGGGTTTCCATGGGAACGAGTGAAAGTAATTAAATGTCTGCTCTAATGGAATGTACAGCTCAGAGTTATAAAACTAAGTTGAGATTCAGCTAATGTACATATATACAAAGTATACATTTAACCTCCTGATTAAGTATCAAGTATATATATAAATAAATATTTGCTATCTGAATCATTTTTCCTCGCATGATTTTGTGGAGGATGTCTGAGGGAGGCTGTGGGAACTCTTCTGTTGTGATCTCACTGGGGTTGAGTTTCATCTTGTGGAATGCTTGTAAGTAGCACAGGCATTCTCCACGTTCCTGAGGAGTTCAGTGCGACTCAGTCGGGTGCAGCTGTAGAAGTCATCCTAACCCTTTTCTGAGCCTGGATCTCCGTGTGTGCTTTAATGAAATACAATCTGTGCATGCGCTTCAGTTGTTGTTTTCACACATATCACATTCGTCACGTGTATAACCAGATCCGATAATTCTCATTCCTTTCTTTGCTTAGATTATACTTGCATAATAAATAATACATTTAGTATTTCATTCTTTGTTGTTTTGTTGTGTGTGTGTGTGTGTTTTTTTCCTACTATAGGTTGTACGCATTTTATGCAGTCGACAACCAGAACTTGCAGTACTTGTGGGACTGGAGTCAGCACAATCTGACCATTAAAACTGGCAAACTCTTCTTTCGCTTCAATCCCAAGCTTTGCATGTCTGAGATCCAGAAAATGTGGGAGAAGACCAGTGTGATGCAAAAGATGGAAGAGGACGACCATCGTAGCAATGGAGAGCGAGCAAGCTGTGAGTAGACAAAAGATGCTTTTCAACCGCTTGGGCCGAACAGTTCTATGAAGTGTAAGAAATGGTTCCAGTTATGTTTCCACTGGTTTTATTTTAAATTAATTTATATTTTTTAAGGGTGTGTTCACACTTGGCATGTTTGGTTCAATTAAAATGAACCCTGGTGCGATTGCTCTGTTAGTGCAGTTAATTTGAATAAGGGTGAACGCTGCCACCCAAAACCCTGCTGCGCACAAAATAAGCGGACCGAGACCGCTGAAAAGATGGGTCTTGGTCTGCTTCCAAATGAACTCTGTTGCGGTATGAACACAAACCAAAGACATGAAAACAAACCAAAAACAGGATGTCACTAGATGCGACCCTTAAAAGGACAAAATGCTCTAGCATGTTTTTTTCTCATCATTGTTGCGATGTTGCCCATCACAGTTTGGTTCAGGTATCAAAACAGCGTCTCCTCATTTGTGTGTGTGACCAAGGAATACCTGCCCCGGTTCTGACTCCTTTACACATTTTATACGCTCTTCACAAGTTCTCAGCTGGTCAAAATACCATCATATGTAGGCTACGCGCATATACAAATGCATTTAGCCCAGCACACAGCATTGTTTAGGATGTTCAGTAAGAAATATACACAATAAAAGCAGACCAATCAGATTGTGAACATATCCTCATGCCTTTAGGTTCTGTGTTAAAATGCCACCGTGCATGCTAACAAACCAAGCGAACCAAACTACCTACAAATTGTGATTTTGAAATAATTGTGGTGAAATAACAACATGATACATAATGTCAAGAAAAACATGCCTTTCTGTTTTGTTGTCTTTGTACTCAAGAATAAAGTCTGATTCATGAACAAGTGACTGTTAAGAGAGGATTCTTTTAAAGAATATCTCAAAAAGTCTCATAATCTCACTGATTTTGTCAGAGCAGTTACTGAATCAATTGTTGAACCATTTCTACTTCCAGTCATATACATATTTGATGTGTATTTTAGGCTCATAAAACTTAAATCAGCATAATTTTTAACTGGTTGTTTATATGACAGACTGTACTTAAAGATACAAAATGAAAATAATGAAGAAAAATAATTTTGATTTCATTATAATTGACAAACATTGAATTGTAAATTGTCTGTAAATGAAAAAAAAAAATACTTTATATGGTATTGTTTTTTTGATAGAAATGTTTCACACTTGACAAAATATCAAGCCAAGTGGCTTCTGCAAACACATGACGCTAGAGCTTTTGTCAGAAGTGACTTTTTTTCAATTACTTTTAACCAACTGCTGTCTAGATCATTTTTAGTAGACGTAGAGTCAGTTAACAGTCCTCAGAAAGTGTCCAAATACTTTTTTATCTTCATTTTGATCAGTATATCTATTGTTTTATCATTTATATAATGCAGTGGCATTTGTAAGCAAGGCTTTAATGTCCAAATACTTTTTAAGGCTGTTGTAATTTTTGAACTAGATGATAGCATTACCTCTCTACAAAGACATCACTCAAGACTCTTAAAAAGCATTTTGCTCCCAAGGTGTCCCAGTTATTGTTCTGTACCTGCTCTATTATGTGTTTGACAGATTTCTGCATAGAGCGAATTCGCTTTGAAGAACGACGATAATGGCTTTTTCAATGTGGTCGTATTTTTTCCACAGAACATAATTGCTTTGACTCTAGACTGGTGAGACATTAACAGAAGTGCCTTTTCTAATGCCACTTCGATTCCTAGAAGCTCATGAAAGATGGAAAGGCCATGGCATAGTCTTGCATTCAAGTTGAAGAACTCTTATGGGTGCTTTTAGTTAAACATCTCTTATGACCCCTCTTCTAGGTGAGAGTTATATTCTAAAGTTCAAATCCAACCACACTCAGAGTACTCGGATAAAGCTCACTTGGGAGCGATATCGACCACCTGACTACAGAGACCTCATCAGCTTCATCGTGTATTACAAGGAGGCGTAAGTTTCAGACTGCTAGAAGTTACTATTATAGACACATTATTCACATCGAGTTTGTTATCTGAGTTGTTATGAAGCATTATGTAAATGTATACTCAAAGCATCTGTGTGCTGTTGTCTCAATGTAGACCATTCCAGAACATCACAGAATTTGACGGACAAGACGGATGTGGCTCTAATAGCTGGAACATGGTGGACGTGGACCTTCCTCATGAGAAATCGGCAGACCCAGGGGTATTTCTGTCCCCTCTTAAACCCTGGACACAATATGCCATCTTTGTGAAAGCCGTCACCCTGGTTGTGGAAGACAAGCATATTCCGGGGGCTAAGAGTGAGGTGGTCTACATCCGCACTAATGCATCAGGTTGGCTTCGCCACTATTCCTCCGATATCCACCTAATATCCAGTATCCAATCTACAGTTTGACACATTACACCCACAATTATCTTGCTATTCCACAGCGCCATCAATGCCCCTCGATGCCCGTGCATATGCCAACTCCTCCTCATCCCTGATGGTGAAGTGGTCTCCTCCCATCTCTCCCAATGGAAACAAAACATTCTACCTACTCCGTTGGCAGCAGCAGGCAGAAGATCGTGAACTGTATCAGCATAACTACTGCTCTAAAGGTAAGTGTGGACATTTAACATGCACTTTGGTTTCGTCTATTCTAATCACTGCCACTAATCTTCATCCTTTAGCCTCCCTTCATCTGTTATTTCAGACATTTAGGCACTGATATATGTGGGAAAATGTAAAGTGATAATAACAGATTTTAAAAATTAATTTCAGTTTAAATCATTTAATTTGAGAAGAAAGAGACTGTGTAGTGAAACAAGAGACCAAAACCTAGTACAGCTATATGGGAAATTGTGTGATTGGGACCGTTATTATGCAATGGCAGACTTTATCAATCAGAATTAGGTATTTCAGAGAAATGTACAATAACTTTATTTATAAAATGTGTACAGCTTGTATTGTTGTTGCTTGATCGGCTTAGTCTGTGTCATTGTTTTGGAATACAGAGCTAAAGATCCCTATCCGCATCTCAGCCACGGCTTTGTCGGACATGGAGGGTGACACAAAGCCTACCAAATCAGATGTTGGCGGGGGTGAAAAGGGTTGCTGCCCCTGCCCAAAAACCAAGGAGGACCTAAAGGCGGAAGCTGAAGACCGATCTTACCGCAAAGTCTTCGAGAACTTCCTGCACAACTCCATCTTTACACCCAGGTATGACACATGCACTGATGGCACTTTAGCTTTTAGATTGTATCAAGTGTTCAATATTCTTGCATCTTCTGCTGTTTGAAAACATTTATACATCCCTACATAGTACCCAAATGCCTTAATCCAGTTTAAATGTTTAAATATTTTTGGTTCAAGTATCAACACTTGTGGCAAAATTAAACACCACATTTTAGTGTGAAAAATAAGCTTACCAAACTAATTCAAATTAATTTAATGTAAATTAATCAATTCCTCCAAAAATTAGCCCCATTCACTTTTATTGTAAGTGCATTACCGTGAGTTTTTCTTCTTTAAAGAAAAAAGGCCAAGTTGAAAGTGTTTTTTTTTTTTTTAATACACACACATGCTGTAAGTTGAACTTGTGTTGAACTCAGAAGGTCTTTCATGACATTTTTTTGTTACTTTTGTATGACAAACAATGATGATACTGCATTGGCTTGCCAGTTGATGTCCAATGTAAATTCTGGGTCCTGATGGAAAAGTACTGTTCTAGCGCATTGCAAAGGTTAGGTGAACCCTCGGTAGGAACAGAGGCTGGGTTGCTCCCAGCACTTTCTACCACAGTCTGAAGCCCTTAATTTTTCAGTCTTCTTGGAGAGCGATTATCAAAGTGGGTCTGAGGTCATAGTCTTGAGGTGGCTTGATTTCATAGAATCAAAACCAGAATTTTGGAGGCCCGGACTGAAGCCTAATTATTTCGACATGGGGCTGACAAGATCAGAACATGAGGTTTTGGAAAGGGGTAGGTGCCAGCAGAGGAGGCTGGAGCTGAATCAGATGGCGAGGGGGGGAAAGGTACGGCTCTGAGAACTCCAGGCCTGTGCAGCCACGGTGTTTGTTACTGGGGCGACGGTGGTGGTTGCATATTAAGACTACAGCAGGCTGTAATTTGGGATGCACAAACAGACGCAGACTGGATTAATGAGACTGGAAAGCAGCCGCCGGCTGAGGGCTCGCTCCATGTTAGGCTTTCGTTTGCCGAAACGAGGAATGACGTCTGCATTGTGTTATCTGTTTACCTTGCTTGTGGCATCGGATGTTTTCTTGTCTCATGTGGGCGAAGAACGGCACACAGAAACCTGTTCAGGTTTACTTAGACACACATGCTTTGAGACTTTCCGAGGGTTCGTTCAGGACATCTGCAATCAGGTTTTTTTTGTGGGTTGTTTATTTGGTTGCAAGTGAGTATGTGTTTTGGGGTGGGCCAGGCCGGGGTTTTGAGTCATGAGTATTGATGCACAAATCGATGTCGCCAAACATCTTCTACCACTTAGTTTTCCCAAACTTCTGCTTTTGGAGCCATAGTTTCATCAAGGTAATGGTTTGCGGTTCACTCAGGGACAGTGTGATGCACCGTCAACCCATCTCTAATCGATGGAAAACAGACTTTCTAAATGTAAATATGCTTTCCCTCAGTAACAGGATGCTTGTGATGCATCATTCTCTCCATCACTGATGATTTTTTATTTCCATCTTGACCCCAGAACCCCCAGTGTGTCTGTTTTGAGCCCCCTTGCTCTGTTTACATTGAAGTTGTGGAGACAGATTTGTCACTGTCCGTCCCCATTGAGCACACCTCATTAACGACATCAAGACTTCAGGAAAAAGGCCTCTGAAACCGGTCGAGTCTGAGCGGATATGTTTTTCCATTCAGTGGTCACTGTCCCTCCTTCCTCAGACCAGTTCTTTGTTTCCTTTGGAGTGTCCGGCTCCCAGGAAATCTACAGCATGTATGTGGAATCTTAATGAATTTTCGAGAGGAGTTGTGGATGTGTCATCTCCTACTCAGCTGATCGGTCCTGTAAAGAATGTCCTTGTCGTTCTTGAGCCCTGTGCTTCAGCATAGACTCAGGTTTCCACCAGGGGATGTGAGGTGTTGCCTATGCATCAATAGGTGACTGACACGCAAGCCTTTCTGCCTGGGAAAAGGAAAGACTGGATGTGCTGCTGTCAGTGTTGCTGTTACGCTTTCTGTCTGAGGTTTGCTGGTGTAAAATCTTCCCTCAGGACCCTGTGTGTCTACATGTCTGTTTTGTTCTTGCTGCAACCCTGACCTTTTCCTAGTCAGTGGTCTGTGCCAAAAGCAATTAGGTTAAAATCAGCAGTTATGGCCATAGACAAGTGGCAGATCCTGTTCATGTGCAAGTCTGGTTGGGTGAAGGTTACTAAAGAGTATTCTTTGCACTTGATGAGATGTAGTCAGCGATCAAGTTGTTGATGTGATTCTCAAGTGACAATATGATTTAATATTCAACAGTAAAAGCCCTCAAGGGTGGTCTGAATCCCTAGTTAGTAAGTATTAGTGAGTTAGTGTCCAATTGCTTCCAAAATCCCTAATCATAAATCATGGAGCGCTATTCACTGGAAGTGACATGGAATGTGGTTAGGGTTGATTTGATTGTTCCTCCCTACAGCGTTCTGTGTTGGCTTTTATTAAAAGTTTCCACTCACACACACATAAAAAAAAAAAAACACGCTCTTCTCTCATTACTGTCAGTTGATATTCCTCAGTTGATTAATTTGAGCTGGCAGAATAAGGCTTATAGTAATGTTTAAACTTTCATAATCATCAGAGGGTAAAGTTCGCAATTGCATGTAAATTTGCTTCTTGAAGACTGTTGAATAGGACACTTACACATAAGCCTTTCTGCCTGTGTCGCTATGTCAATCTGGAAAAACACCTGCTGTTGCACTAATGGAGCAAAACGCTTTCCTTTTTTTGCACATGCAATAGGATATTTTGTATAGCAGACCCATTTTTGTCCCTGTTTAGAGACAGCACATCAATTGAAGAATCCGTTAAAGAAGTTGACGGTACACTAAGAGAAAAGGTCTAACTCTTCTGGTAATTGGCCAAGCATCTACAGTTATTGGTTGCTGTGTTCAGTACCCCAGTCTACTCTATAACTAGTTAGAATTCCCAAACTGTTTTTGACAAAAGCTGAAAACTTGTGTTGTCTGTCTACACTTATTGTCTTTCAGTCTTTGGGCCCTATCATATACCCAGCACAATGCAATGCTAGACGCAACGCAAGTGTTCTTTGCTAGTTTCAGCCCGACGCAGTTTATCATTTTCACGTCCAGCGCCATGTTGTTTAAATAGCAAATTAACTTGCGCCCATCTGTTAGCCCATGGGTGTGCTGGTCTGAGCATTTAGTCTTTCTGCTCACAAATGTAAATGGTGAATCCGCCATGGTGCAAGCGCAGCTCGTTTTTAAAGGTAATGGGAGATGAGACTCTGATTGGTTTGTTACACGTTACGCCCCAAACACACACATGACTCATTAAGAGACTAGGTACAACACTTTTGGATCATGCGTCTGGCACGTCAACCATTTTTCTGCCGTTGAACTAGCAAAAGTGGATTCGGACAGAAAAAAGTGCCCTAAGTGCACCTGCGCCATGCACTTTAGACCATGTGCTTAGATCGTTATAATAGGGCCCTTTGTGTCTGACACCTTCCTCTCTTGTATTTGTTTGGTACACTGGGGTTTCCCTCATGTCCATCTCAAACCATCCTGTCTTTCTCATCTGTGGTGGATCGGATTGTTTGGTCTGACTATTGAATCTTTACAGAGATCCAGAGCGAGCAAATCGTTACGTGTCTCCTAAAAGTGGCTCTAGGTAAGGCTGTGGCCCTGCCCTAGTCATATTTGTGAAGTGGCAGTGGGTCAATTGGCGTCTGGTAAGCTCTTGTGGTTGCTGCTGACTGCATGTCCTTAGTGGTGGCAGGGTTGACCTGTAGCCAGTGCCTTAGTTTGCTTATCTCCTCATGCACTGTCTCTACCGTCAGAGGCGGAGTCAGTCATATCATTATTATGGATGTTCGATGTTTGTTTGTTCCAAATATGCCTTCCCATTTCATTTTCTCATCTGCAGACAGGTTTATTGTGTTCAGTGCTTCGTTTGCAAATATATATTTTAGTAAGCAATAATAGTGCATATGAATGCTTCATGAAGTTTTATATCTGGACATGAAGGAGATTCAGAATGAGAGGAATAGGGTCAGGATAGAAGCGAGAGAGTTAACAGTTCTTATCAGCTCTCATTTCATTTAAAACTACTAAATTTCCATGAGGGATCAGTCCCAGCCCAGCTGGATACATAGCAGTCATAAGAATTTAAAAGATCTCATTACTCAGGATGATAAATGATGGATAAGATCCAGAAGACAAAAAAGGAGCTCTGTAGGTTGTAGAGTAATGCAAGTACCCCCAGTGTTACTAAGAGACCTTAGGACATTAGAGAATTAGGCTTGCGCGTTAAAGGAAGTGGTGTGTTGTAGAGTAATTGTGCGCAGTAATTGGCTTTTTATGCTTTTAAACCAGTGAAGACTCAGCTGACACAGGCTGACTGACTGCACTATATCTTTTGTTTCTATTGTTTCTCACTGTCATTTCCTACTTCATTTCCTTTTCCTCTTTATTTTTTCACCTTCTTTTCCTTTTCTTGCCCCACTTAATGTTATTTTTTACTTTCTTTCCTTTTTCTTCCCTACCTTTTCCATTTCCTTTAATTTAATCTTTCCTTCCCTACTCTCCTTTACTATTCCCTTCCTTTTCCTCTTTCCTTTTTTGCTTCCGTTCTTTTCCAGTTTCCTTTCTCACTGTCATACACTACTTCCATTTTTTCCTTTCCTTTTCTTTCCTTTTCTTTTTTTTCTTTTCTTTTCTTTTCTTTTCTTTCCTTTCCTTTCCTACTACTCCCTTGCCTTTTCCGCTTTCCTTTTCTGCTTCCGTTCTTTTCGATTTCCTTTCCTTTCTGGTTCTGTTCTTTTCAATTTTCTTTTCTTTTCTCACTGTCATATACTACTTCACTTTTCCTCTTTCCTTTCCCTTTCCTTCTCTCATTTACTGCTCCTTTCCCTTTTCTGCTTCCGTTCTTTTCCAGTTTCCTTTCTGTCATATACTACTCCCCTTTCTTCTTTCCTGTCCTTATTGTTATTTCTTTTTCCCATTTCTTTCCTTTTTCCTCATTCGTTTTATTCAGTTTCCTATCTTTTCCGTGTTCTGTCATTTTCCTTTTTTCCCTTTCTTCTTCCATTTCATTTACGTTTTCATCTTCTATTCATTCCTCTCCTCCTCTCCCCTCATCTTCCTCTTTAACACTTTTATTCCATGTCTCAGACCTCCAGACAGGAAGCGTCGAGACCTGTTCGGAGTGGCCAATGGCACACTGCTCCAAGGTGCAAGCAGGAACATCACAGGACTGGAGAGTAACATCACTGACCCAGAGCTGCTGGAGAAAGAGTATCCTTTCTCCGAAGGCAAAGTCCATATAGAGTTCATGGAGATATCCAACCTGCAGCCCTTCACTGTGTACCGCATCGACATCCACGCTTGTAACTACAAGGTCCACCGGTGCAGTGCTGCGGCTTTTGTGTTCTCTAGAACCAAACCAGCAGGTCAGTAAAGCCAACAAACCAAACTTGTGCACAAATGACTGCATATCCAGGCCAGTAAAATATTAAAATTCCAGTAATTCTCCACTGTGCCTACAGCATGATATTTTATTATTTACCCTGTTCTTGTTAACAGCAATTAAAACTGAAATGCAATTGAAATCTTATTGAATTACTGTAAGAGAGCACTGGCCTTGAGCACAGTTGTGTTCTTCTCCAGACAAAGCGGATGATATTCCCGGCACTGTAACTCAGGAGGGGGATGAGAAAGAAGGAACAGTGCTGCTGCGGTGGCCTGAACCTCTTCACCCTAATGGACTCATCCTCATGTATGAGATCAAATATCGTCTGGGAACTGAGGTTAGTGTGACACTAACTTGTACACCATTAAGAAATAGTTAAAACTGCAGCCAAGGCCACAAACCAAATGTGTGTGTGTATGTGTTTCAGCCCGAGAAGCATGAGTGTGTATCACGGCAGCAGTACAGAGTGCTGAGAGGAGCTCAGCTTAGCAATTTGGCCTCTGGAAATTATTCCGCCCGGGTCAGAGCCACTTCTCTGGCTGGGAATGGGTCTTGGACTGAACCAGTGTCCTTCTATGTGCCACCCCCTATAAGTAAGGAACACATATATGATTTTATTTTTTTAGGAAAAGGCATGCTTACTGATAACTTTGCAGTCCCTCCAGTTTTCCGCGATTCCGCGATCGCTGAATACAACGCAAAATCAGCAAAATGTCACGTTTTTTTGCGATCCTGCATAATTTGTCATTTCACCGCAAAATAATCACAAAAAAATAATTTTAAATCACAATAAATAAATAATATTATCTAACTGAACTATCTCTAATTTATTTAAAACTGTAATGCATTGTTTTCATGAGGATACAGACATTGTGGTGCATGCGCAGCATGTGGTCTTTCTCACCTGCCGTCTCGATTAAGTGCAAAGGACTGGGCGAATTGATTACTCAAGATGGATGAATGACCAAATAAAAGTATGATATGTCCGATAACACACGCACAAAAAAAAAAAGTTAATAAAAGTGCTGTATACCACAAACTCATTTCGCTACTGACACACAGATGTCAGACTGGCTGAGGATTCTATGCACGCGTTTGCCGCCTGTCAGCGCTCGCGAGTATACAAAAATGTGTTCTATTTTTAGGCTTATTGCCCTTGAACAATCAAAATCAAATACACACATAATTATGCCTTGGCGGTTATGTCTTGAGTGAATGAGTTTGAGACATGTGACAGCATTGGGTCCGTGCATTACTGTAGGTCTTTAAAGTGAAAGCAACCTAATGTAGCCTGTACCCATCAAACAACAACTGGAAAAAACAAACAGTAGCTACTTAAACATAAAGCACTGTTTGTATTACTGTTTGTCTTTATGTTGCATTTATTTGTCCTCCTATCATTTGTTTATTAGTTCTTATTTTATTACTGACTGTTTACTTGATTAATTAATTATTTGAGAACTTTTTACTTATATTAGGCAGTTGCTTATTGCTGTGATTTACTTTTCCCAGTCATATTTCCCACCCTAAGTGATCGTGTTATTAAAGCTACATAGTACACCACTGGACTAGCCTTTTTTAGTAAGATACCAAAATAAACAACATTTGTGCATTTTGTTTGTTGTATTGTCGTGTATGACTATTGCGCATCTAACATAATACATAATATGGTAAATGTGGTATCCTAATTATTAAAAAAACATTGCAAAATTTTCACAAATTCCTGGAAATTACCACCACAAAATCAGTCATTTTGATCACAAAAAAATATTGCGAAATCCTGGAGGGACTGACTTTGAAATAGCTTCTTTAATGGAAATGTAGAGAGACCTGTTTCTGTAATGTTTTTAATTCTGTATGAATGTCCTTTTCTCTTATAGGAAATTATGATAATGCCTTCATTCTGGCCATCATCATCCCTATTATAGTGCTAATTTTGCTCACTGCAGTGATCACCGTTGTCATCTTAGTCACCAAAAAGAGGTTGATGCCTCATCTATTCAAAAATAGACTTTATTTCTACTTTCAGTGTCCAGTACTGTTTTTCATTTGTTTCATTTGTCATGTATCTTTCCTTTCAGGAATAGTGACAGGTTAGGAAACGGTGTGCTCTATGCTTCTGTAAACCCTGAATATTTCAGTCCTTTTGAAAGTGAGTATTAGGTTACAAAACCAGGTCGTCTTTAAGTGTTCCACTGCAAAAAATATTTTTGTCATTTTCCATTACAAAATATTTTAACATAATTATAATTTTGTGAGATTTTTTTAAAACAAGAAAAAATTAATTGTCTAATCATGAAATCATCATGAAACTTTTGCCTCATCATCTAGGCTTCGTCAAACTTACAGTATGATTTGTTTGTTTTTTATCGCTTGTGTCATGTGTTACACTTCACTGCCTGTTTAAATGTGCTGACTCTATTTCTGCAACCTCAGTGTATGTACCAGATGAATGGGAAGTGGCTCGGGAGAAAATCACCATGTCTCGTGAGCTGGGCCAGGGCTCCTTTGGCATGGTGTATGAGGGCATCGCAAAGGGCGTCGTCAAAGATGAACCTGAGACCAGAGTGGCCATCAAGACTGTAAATGAATCCGCCAGTATGCGTGAACGCATAGAGTTCTTAAACGAAGCTTCAGTTATGAAGGAATTCAACTGTCACCATGTGGTAAGAAAGAGGGCACAATCTCATTTGACAACAACTAGTACTTTGAAACTCTAAGCAAATGTTTAATTTATTAATTTAAATATACATTTCTGTGCCATCAAACAAATGGCAAAAATAGGTTTCTCAGATGCAGGTTTCCCAGAGTTCCCAGTTCCTCAGTTCTCTTTCTTTTTTTGTACCCTGATTGGTTTAGGTGCGACTTCTTGGTGTGGTTTCGCAAGGCCAACCCACTCTAGTTATAATGGAGCTGATGACACGGGGCGATCTGAAGAGCTACTTGCGTTCTCTCCGTTCAAAAGAGGTATGGAAACATCCTGTCATCTTTGCCTGCACAATCCATCCTCCCCACAAGTGCTCTGATTTTATCCCATAGTTGATCTCTATACTGCTTTATTAGAATACACTTTTAGATCATTACGTTTATTATCTTTATTTTTGTTCTGCTTGGATCTATGATCAACATCTTATCCCCCCTTTTAGTTAACATTCACAGTTTTTCAAAGCTACTCAATACATCAGTCAGCTCTTCACAAAGGGGTTAGTAGTGAAAGAGAAACAGAAGTGTTGAATGCAGCATTTGTCCTCTTTTTCCACCATGTAGCAGGGCTCTAGCAGCCAGTCTTTGCCTCCACTGAAAAAGATGATTCAGATGGCCGGAGAGATAGCGGACGGTATGGCATACCTTAATGCCAACAAGTTTGTACATCGAGATCTGGCGGCCAGGAACTGCATGGTTGCTGAGGACTTCACAGTTAAAATCGGAGGTAAGTCTCAGTTTTTCTTTGATGCATAATAACACATAAATCCGTAAAGGAATATATTTTGAAACAAGATTTGATTGAGAGGTGTGACTTCACAGCACTGAAACACTTCTTCCAGGTCATGTTTGCTCTCTTTATGTGTTTAGATTTTGGCATGACAAGGGACATCTATGAGACTGATTACTATCGCAAAGGAGGCAAGGGGCTGCTGCCGGTCCGCTGGATGTCCCCGGAGTCTTTGAAAGATGGAGTGTTCACAACAAATTCTGATGTCTGGTATGAGCTGCCTGTCCTCTCTGACTCTTTTCTCTCTCTCTCTCTCTCTCTCTCTCTCTCTCTCT
Source organism: Paracanthobrama guichenoti (assembly GCA_018749465.1). Classification (NCBI taxonomy): domain Eukaryota; kingdom Metazoa; phylum Chordata; class Actinopteri; order Cypriniformes; family Gobionidae; genus Paracanthobrama; species Paracanthobrama guichenoti. The sequence continues at coordinate 16,891,705 of CM031960.1, read as the reverse complement.
CTCTCTCTCTCTCTCTCTCTCTCTCTCACACACACACACACAAATGCAAGACTTTATGTTGCTTCTCTGCATAGTGTATGTGTGTGAATTGATCTGTGCTTCAATGTACGCTACCATTCAAACATTTGGACATATGTTAACATTCAAAAGTTTGTGGTCTGTAAGATTTTTTTAAATCTTGAATTTAAGTGAATATTTAGTAATAGTGTGAAATATTATTACAATTTAAAGTAACTTTTTTTCTGTGCTGATATGCATTATACAATGTAATTTATTCCTGTGATGGTTTTCAGAAGCCATTGCTCCAGTCTTCAGAGTCACATGATCCTTTAGAAGTTAAGGAAACTACCTCCTATTTAGGTTTCATCAAAGTAGTTGCCTTTGGTATAGATCAGGCTTTTATGATGTCTCCTTTTGTGGGACACCTTTCCTAAAAAATAAAGAAAGTTTATATTTTAACTTATAAAACTCTGCACAAAATACTTTTTACTAAAATTACTAGTAATTTTACTAATTATTTTTTAAATAAAATAAAAAATCCTGGTCAGTTGAAAAAATGATTAATTCATAGGAATTCCTATGCAATAAAATATATTTGCCTATAAAATTGTTTTTATTTAAAACACTTAGGTATAAGCTTTTACCAAAAAAAAGTTTCATTTATTTATGTGTGTCCAAAATTTGACTGATGAAACACTGGGATTTTTCCATCTGAGCAGCGGGCTGTCCCATCAGAGACACAGTAGCCCCTCTCCACCACAGGCCCCCAACTGTCCAGAAAGCATTGAAACTGTCTCTTTATTTTTCTTAATACGATAGGAAGCCTCATAGGCCTATAAGATGTGAAAACCAGTTTAATGTTTTTTTTCCCACTGATGTTCTGTGTCAAGGGAGAATATGCATCACTTCCAGACATTCTTCCAGTCCCAGCCAAGAGAAACGTGCCCAAACACATTGTCTCTTTGTCTCAGACAGACTGTCTCTCCACAGCCTTCGTCCCAGCAGCGGCGGTTCAGTAGAACAGAGTCACGGTGCCATAGACCGACTTCTCCAATTCTGCAGTTTCCCAATCTCCAGCGTTCCAAAGCTCTGTCACTCCGTGCGCTCCTAACCTCCTCCAGATGTTTTGTAATGATGGGGTTGGTGTGCCAGTGCAGACCCGCCTCCCTGTCCCTCCATTCGTATCTGCCGCTTTTGAAGTCCCAGAGATGAAAAGAGCCACCGCGAGCTCCCATCTTGTACTCCCATAAACCTCGCCGTTAGGTGTCTTTATTTGTTTCCTTCCCCCTGAAAAAGTCCCACTCTAATGCGGTTTTGTCTTTCAACACGCAGATGTTGCAGCCAATTAGATGCAAGTCACTGTTGTAATAGTCCTGTTTTAAAGGGTGTTGAGCTTTGTCTCAGATCCCTGGCCAGTGTAGAAAATTTGTCCTCTGAGAACTAATGAATAACGACTGGCAACAGTGTGCTCTTTGTGTGGTTTTTATTTGGGGTTTGCCGACTTTCTGGTCCGCTGCTGCACTTTCTCACAGGCCGCCGGCTAATATATGGACTCATTTTCATTAATGAGGAACACAGGGCTAACAAAAACACCACAATAAAAGAGAAAAGTTCAGGTCAGTGGCTCATGCGGTGTTTGCGACTTTTGCGTCGTTTTGAAAATGAGCATTTTGTTGTTCCATGCTAGGAAAAATAAGGACATAGATACATCCGCAACCTTTCAGTGACACGCAGCAGGCTAGTGCTGCTTTTAGGCTCCACAGGACTGCAATTGTCTCAAAGCGCCTCTTCATGCATCTCTTGACCTTAAATGGCCTCATTCCTTTCCTCTCCGTCCTCGTTTGACTGGATTGAGTTACTTGATGTTTACGGTTGCTGACGTAATTGGACAAATGGGTTTTGTGACATTTAGCATGATTTACTGTAAGTGCCTTTGTGTTGCTCCTGCAGAGTTATTTTAACCAGTTCCTCTTTTTTTTTCAGGTCGTTCGGCGTGGTTTTATGGGAGATTGCCACTTTAGCCGAGCAGCCCTACCAGGGCATGTCCAACGAGCAGGTACTGCGCTTCGTCATGGAGGGAGGACTGCTGGATAAACCGGACAACTGTCCAGACATGCTGTGAGTCCACCAACTGCACTTTGCTCCCAAAATTGGCACTCTGCTTTACACGGTTAACCCTTTGCCCTCTAACCGGCTCTTTTCTATTTAGGGATGCGATATCACGCTAAAATGTCGATAGTATGTCACCAGATGCTGCTGCTAACGTCAGGCCAGGCGAAGCCTGACTGGTGCCATTTGCGTCACTGGTTAAAAGGAGACAGGTGACATCATGTTGTCAGAGAGCTTCCGTCCATAGAAGGGAGAATGCGCGGTTCCCAGGGGGTGACAGTGACGGTGACCCGGGCTGCTCTACTTTTTATTAAGAGCTTCTCATACTTATCTTCACATCATCTTTGGAGCGTGTCTGCGTCACCCATCTGGTCTGCCATTCTCCTTTTCTGGGCTGATGTCAGTAGCGAGGCATGAGGTCTATCCGTCCGTTCCTCTTGACCCCTTTCTCCCTCAGTCTCTCTTTCTTGTCTCAACTGTTATGGAAACACAAATCCCCGGTTTCCATGGCAGCTACGACGGGATGTCCTGATTACATTAGAGAGGAGGATTGAACATGCGCTGCACTACATAGCTAGCGCTGTAAAAACGTTGAAACTTTGTCATCTGTATCTCATCATTACACTCAACATCATGAAGTCGGGATGTCGCTCTCATTTCTATGATATCATGAGAATTTAAGTAATACTTGGCTGAAATACAAGGGCAGGGATTCAGAAATAGTGTGTAGATCTCCCGAACACTTGCTTGAACAAAGAAGGGTTTCGTTCTTCATCATGTTGAGCTTAATACTTGGACATTTTAATCCCAAAACTGTTTAACAATGATGTTTTTGAAGCATTTTTGCTCCTTTTTATAGTATATCAATAGTCCTATCATGGAAACATAGGTTTTTCTTGCTGTTTAAAAAAAAAAAAAAAAAAGCCATTTAGGTTTTATATTTCATCATTGTCCTTAATGGCAGTCAGTAGCTCTGTTCCAAAACCTAGTGAGCTGCCTATCTAGACAGCATATTAAGGCATCATAGTCATGCTCGTGACACAACGATACACTCAAAACAAGTTTAGGGTCTTTAAGATTTTTCAAATGTATTTTAAAGGTCTATGCTCAATAAGGCTGCATTAAATTATTACAATGTAAAATAACTCTTTTCTATTTTAATATATTTGAACATATAATTTGGTCCTGTGATGGCATTTATTTGAATATAGAAATCTTTTGAAACATGAATGTCTTTACAGTCACGTTTGATCAATTTAATTAAGGCATCATCACATGTATCATTCAAAGAGAAGGCAACCCCAGAATGCATTGTGACATGCTCAGTGGGAAAAAGGCATAAAATGGTAGACAATAGATATGTCAACAGATATGTCATTATGAATACATGTCATTTAATACTTAAAGTAGTGAAAATAGTTCAGATTTGTGTGAGTGCTGTTTATTTTTATGACTAGTAGAGTATCTTGCCATAAGCTTAGAAACACACTAAACATCAAACTCCTTTGGAATTTAATTTTGAGTCGATTCTCTCGTGCCTAGCGCTATTTGTGGAGTTGCTGGCTTTGTAGAGCACTTCAAATCATTCACTTATGAGGTTTTCATTTCAGTTAGTATGCTGCCTTAGAAGGCAGCCGCCCATGGAGAGAGGCAGTAGACAGGAAGGTAGCTCAATGGGTTTTGAAAAAGAGATAGTGAGTGCAGACACTGGGCAGGATTTATCACATTCTCTGATTGGGTTTGAAATCACTTCAGTGAGTAATGACAGATGGCTTCTGCTACGAATTTGGGATCCAACAAACGGCGAAAAGGGAGGTTATTTGCGAACGGCAGGCCTTTGTCCAAAAAAACTTGTGTTGTTCTGAGGGGACATCCCAGAAGTTTAACTTTCCGTCAGTTCCTAATGCCCAGAAAAGAAACTTCCAGTGCAGTATTTGACCTGATACTGTGGAATGTCCTTGCGAGAAGGAGCCCAGTTCTGCTCTGAACCTGCGGCTGGAGGTCACTTAAAATGTATTTCAGTGGGCCAGTGAGTGCTGAAACTATTCTTAGCTTGTTTGTTTGCTTTACCAAGATGTGGTGGGATAGTACCACACCAGACTGTTATGATCATAGGTTTTATTATTTTGTTGTTTTTTCACTTCTCATGCATCCTCAGCTGTTCACATAAGATGGTCTGTAAAGTTCTCAGGATAGCAGTGCTGGGGTAGTGCACTTCTCAGTGTGTATGACCACAAAATGTTCTAGAAGTTGTCAGCTCCGCAACACTCCTGCGTGTTCTAGCTTTAGGGAACACTGCCACCTGTTGATGGGTGGAGATTTTCGTGTGAAACACCCCCTGGGTCTATGAGATTTTATATTGCTTGTTTGCACTGGAGTGTACGAGTATGAGATTTATACATTGCCTCTGTCACAACAACAATGTTGAAGATTATGTCAAATCTCTCTCTCTACTAATTCTGGAAATTATATGGCCAGTTATTTTAGTATTATTTGTATACTATTATATTATGCTATTTATTCACATTTTGAATTAGCTTTTTTAGGTTTTATTTTTTTATTTGCTTGTTGTTTTATTAGGTTTTTAAATATTTCTATTTAACCTTTATAATATGTTTTTATTTCAGTTTTAGTTATGTTAGTACTTCAACTTAACCTTTTTTTAGTTAGTTGCCAAGGCATCATTTCTAATTTTCAAGTTGTTCCATATACTACATTTATTTTATTTCAGATTTATTTGAATTTTTAATAGTTTAAGTTTACAATCCCTATATACAGGTCAGTTTTAGTCTTTTCAAAGTACTGATTAAAAGAACTGGCTTATTCTGGACTTGTTATTCCAGGAATCAGGCTAAACTGCTCATGCTGTATATTTTTTTTGATTCACTAAAATGAACTGGCTCAAAAGAGTAATTTGTTTATAAATCGGACTACACTGGTTGCACAGTATATTTTAAATCACGAAAATGAACTGGAAAGAATCATTTGTTTTGTGAATCATTTGGTGTTTTTTTTGTTTTTTTTTGGTGCATTATTTTGCGGCTCAGTCATTTTATTGCATAACATCCAATACAGTAATTTAATACTTAGGGCAGGCAACTTTTATTACTAATATTTCAGGTAACTTCTGATCAAGTATTTTTAAATTTAAACTATAACACTATATGTGTATCTGGTCTACAGGTTTGAACTGATGCGGATGTGCTGGCAGTACAATCCTAAAATGCGTCCATCTTTTCTGGAGATCATCAACAGCATAAAAGAGGAACTGGAGCCGCCTTTCCGGGAGGTTAGCTTTTTCTACAGTGAGGAGAACAAGCCCCCCGACACAGAGGAACTGGACATGGAGGTGGAGAACATGGAGAACGTTCCACTGGATCCTGCTTCCACGTTGGCCCCCTCCTCTCAGGGGAGCACAGGGGCTCAGACCCAGAGTCCACAGCCGCTCTCCCCAGCTCAGGGGCCCGGGACGCCGATGGGGTCCGCCCTAACCCCCTCCACCTCACCACCCTCCTCCTCAGCCTCTCCGGGCCTGGCCTTAGACAAGCACTCAGGACAGGTAGCAGCAAACGGGCCAGTAGTGCTGCTGGGGCCGGCGTTCGATGAGACGCAGCCCTACGCGCACATGAACGGGGGGAGGAAGAACGAGCGAGCGCTGCCACTGCCTCAATCATCGGCCTGCTGATCATGACTGCTCATTTCCCTCTACTCCTCACACAGGGTACCCACATTTCCCTCGCCCCTTTGTCTACATGGTCATGTGATTTTTCTTTCATTCTCGAGGAGTCAAAACCCAGGGCTGACCGTGGAGTCGATAACCAGATGGACGGTGTCCTTCCTGAAAGTCAGTGGATCATTTTGTTCAAATGATTTCAAATGATGGAGGATCTTTCGGGGCGATTGGTGATAGAAAAAGCCTACAAAAACTCCTGCAATATTTAAGTTTTCAGAACAAACCACCACACTAGAGGGCCCTGGCTTTTTACTTGTGTGGGGAAAAAATGTTTTAATGTCTTCTAAAGGAAGAAAACCTGCCAGTTCATTGTGAAACGAGAGAGAAGCATATTAGCCAGCAAGCCCAGCTCGTGAACGCTTTCAGGGTGCATACCAGTGTGCATCCATTTTTTACAAAAATGCACATTCCCCTCTTCAGCGCAAGTACATTTCTTCCTCTAAAACTGTCACACATTTCTTTTACAAGATAAGCGCAAGACTTTCTCAGCTGCGATCGATTGTTCTCAATCAGTGATTGGTCATGTTACTGGTTGAATCCACCCTTCTACTTAATCCATTTCATGGGTGTTTGTTGGAGAGTGAGGTGGGCGTTTTTGAAACTGCCAAATGTTTGCCAAATCAATTTTTCTTTTCTTTTTTCTTAAAAAAATATTTATCATTACATCACCCCGCCCCCCATCCACAGCCGATTTTTCGAGGTTGCACTTTGAAGTAGCGCAATCGAGGGACTAAGCTCTCATACTGTTTTTGATGGGGGATTTCTGAACCTCATCTTTTACAATCAGCTTGAGTTTGTAAATCCTTCCCCTTTCCCCTTTTTATATGGATCTGATCTCCGACTATTGCATGGCAGTTCCTGCTGCACACACCATCTGTGAGCTGAGCCTCTGTGAAAGCGATGTCTCAAGTCAAAAGGAAAGAGCACGAAGAGATCGAAGGTGAAGAGATCGGTGCGCTGCGGAGAGGCGTATATGAATTATAAGGGATCAGCTCGGTCATGAAGCAAACTGTGGGGCTTCATCTGTTTCGACGTAAGTTTTGTGAGATGAGTGAGGCATTGTACACAGCAGGTATTTTTTTAGACTAGTCATTAGTCTCCCTGTACAAATCATATGATTCTGAGAAGGGTCTTACAGTTCTATGTTAGACCACAAGATCATTTACACACAAATCATTGGTTTGAGTCACTTTTGATAACTTTTTTACAGTTCTGATGTTCACCTCTTTGTCTGTACAGAAAGAAGCTGCTATTTTTTTCTTTTTGTGGTGTTTTTATATATATATATATATATATATATATATATATATATATATATATATATATATATATATATATATATATATATATATATATATATATATATATATATATATATATATATGGAAATCCTTCAGGTTTAATATTTTATGATATCTCCACTACAGTCCATTTTCTTATGCTTTATACTCTACTTGCAAAAAAGAAAAAGAAACAAAAAAAGTGAATAGCAATTTATTTTTATTTTTCTCCTAAGAGGTTGTCTGCATTGCCACGTGTCCATTGCCTTGTGTTTAACATTTCTCTATATTATTATTATGATTATTATTATTATTAGTTACAACAAACTCTTTTAGCTCTGCATGTGAACTTTAGGCACCCTTGATACAGTTGTCTACCATTGCACCTGCTCATAAGGTGCAGCTCAATCTCAGGTTAATGTTACGGTTTTGTTCTTCAAACATCATGCTCTTGTCATAGCTGATTCCACCTCAGCTTTTTTGAGTTGCTGGCCTCGCCTTGCAGTGTAGTAAACCATACAGTATGTCAGTGTCCATGCTCATGCCTCCTGCCAGGCGTTGACATGGAAGTTTTCATTTACATTTCTTCACTATTTTTGTAACCCATTCATGTAACTAAATAGCAACTAACAGGGCTAATTGGGTTGTCTTAATTTGTCTCGCATATGCCAATCAGCCTGTATCGCCTCCAAACAAGATGCATTTGTAATCTCTGTAACCACCTCCATTTTATAAATCCATGCAATAAGCACTAACCTTCCTTAAGAAATATGCCATCTGTAACCAAATAAGAATCGGTTCAAGATCAGAAAAGTGATCGGTTTCTTCAAAGATTGCTAAATAAAACAATAGGTTTCCCTGGCTAGTTGGCTTTTAAAAAAAAAAAAAAAAAAAAAAAAGTTTAGTTTTGAAGAATTTCTCCATGTGTATTTGGGAACGTTACCCAGGACTTATTTATCCTGTCTTAGAAGGTTATTTTCCCCCTTTGAAGGGGTATTTATTTAATTTCCTGTTTTGTGTGTGTGTGTGTGTGTGATACCAGTTGAAATCACTGTACAAATGCCCTTATGATTTAGTATAAAGTCTGATTCTAGATGCATTTTCCATGATGTCATGACTGGGGGACTTTCTTTTTTCATTTCCTTCAGCATCTATATCTACCTCATTCTTTTATTTTTAAATGTGTAAGTATATGAAATGATAAAATACATCTCGCTTTTTTCTGTAGAGGACACCTTATCTGTCATGTCTCTGATTTAAAAAAAAAAAAAAAAAAACTCTTTAAGCACCCCAGAGTACAAGCTCCCAGGAATGAGAGAGAGGAAGTCATGGTGTGAGCTATCATACCTGTGGGGTTCCTAATGGCGTGTCTATTGCATCCCTTATCACATGCCTGGCAATGCAAAAATCACACTGCTCTCGATCACACTGCAATACTTTTATAAATAATCGTGTTAAAAAACCTAACTCACCAGATGGCTTCATCATGATGGACCTTAGAGATAAAACATAGTTCTTTGCTATCGGCTATCAGTGTTTTTCTTTCATATTTAATATTCTTCTTCACTTGTCACCCCTTATTTGCCATCTAATCAATAAAACGGCTGTTTATAAAGATTTAGGAGTGCATACAACAAGATACTTCAACAAGAAACATGATTCAAGTCCAATTATGTTTCTGTCATTAAAAACTCTACATGTTTAAGTTTCCATTAGTTTAAAGGATCTTATTCAGTAAGAACTCATTTGCAGCATCAACGGAGATCATGACCCTGGACATCCTGTTTCCCAGCATGACCTTCTTAGACACCACAATGTCGGTCTCCTACATCTGTCAGTGGCCTATAACATTTAACATATAACATAACATTACAAGTGAATCTTCTCTTTTGCTGCAGTCTGCTCTAATACCTTTTGGCCAAAGCATCTAACGATACTGTGGATTTCGTTACACTTTCTCACGACAAACCAGTGGATTTTTTCCTTTCTCATAAACCTACCTGGAAAAAAAACATTCCAACTGATTTGTTTGGTCAGATGCACTCCACATCTAACGAGTACAATATACTATAAAGGGCCAATTGTCGCCATATTCATCGACATCATTCTCTAGAGGGAGAAAGGCTGTCGTTTTGCCTCTCTTTTCTACTGCTGCTGACAACATGCTGCTTTACAGAGACTAGAGATAGTCTTGCCAATAGCATTGGGTAGGTGGTGGAACTAAGCAACATGCTTTCTCTCTCCAAACAACCGTTTAAAAACAGATGGGTCAGACGATTAAATTGCAAAGAGGATTCAGAGAAAGTCACGGTCCTACAACCCCTGGCCGTTCTGTTTCATGGCACTTATGACTTTGGTATTTTGGATCTTTTGAACTCCAGGGGTTGTGCGCTTGTAGAAAGAGACCTGGTCGGGATGCTGAGAGGATCATTGTTAGAAAAGAATATTATTCTGTGTGGTTCAAGACGATCGAAACAACCATTCTATAAAAGCCCTTGTGCTTGTATTGTTGCGTATGTATATGGGTGGGAGTGTATCACATGTAGATGTAGTAATTAAGATTTTGATGTGTTTATAATGGGAAAATAATAGATATCACTATTTATTTCTGCTTCTTTTTTCTTTCTGTAATGAATATGGACAAAAGCATTGGCCTGTTGCAAAGTGAATGTCAGTTTTCATTGAATGCTGCCAAGGTTCCTTAGTTACCAGTAGGTTACAGTTCTACAGAAACACACATACACAAATAGGACAGCAATGTCCAGTAGATTACGGGTAGTCATGACACAGAGAGAGAGAGAACATGACTAGAATTTAAAATAAAAAGAGACAAGTTTACAGTAGAAATAGCTTATGGTGCGATGAAAATTTTCTGCAAACCTGAAGTTAGATTGACTGAAAGATGTTTTCCTCAACTATCATGAGAACTATTCTTATTTTATTATATTTCTTCATAATGCAAAACCTCAGGTTTAGAAAAGATGCATGTATGCATTTTAATTGCAATAATGAGCTTGAGGTTTCACAGACATCATTTCCCAGGCACTGTTGTTTCTGCTTGGCATTCCGAGAAAAAAAAAAAAAAGAAATTCAAAAGGGGCCTTGAACTACTGTACTGAAAAGAGTTTAATAACATTTTATTTTCCTTTCACACAAAAAGAAAAAGAGAAAAATAAAAAAAAAATCTCTGTGTCATTGCATTGATTGGTAGAAACTGATGGTGAAATGGCTTGGCTGGTACTCTCGTCTTCTTGTAAGTTATGTATCTAAGGCCTCCTGTTTTTCAGTTTTCTCCTCACCTCCAGTTGAGATGGTAGACTTTTTACATGCCATTGGCTTAATGTATATTTGAAGAATTTTCATGTATTTTCTTTTTTTCTTAAATTTTGAATTAAAAAAATGAATGAGTCTGAAGGCTTGTGTCAAGTGTCCCTTATTGAATTTCCACTATGTGAACTACATGACAGGATTATGTTTTATGAAGGATGTGTGCTGTCCACGTACTCTGAGGTTGTGTGTGCAGAGCTGGCCAGCTGGTGTAACAGAGCGTGGATGATGGTCTGGAGTTGTGGTACCAGTCTCTCTGGGCCTGCCAGGCTGCCTGAGGCTGGCACATGGATCAGCGCAGCCTTTCCCTGCCCATGGTACAATGAATAGTAGTATACAAAATCACACAGGTACCTGCAGGTTGTTAACTTGATGTTAGTAGTCATATGTCAATGTTATGAGAGAATTCACATAAGGAGGAGGAAAATAAATGTTGAATTACATTTTAAAGGGATAACTCCACCCAAAGTGAAAATTCTTGCATCATTTACTGTAAGGATGTATATGACTTTTTTCAAATGATTGCAAATACAGATTTTTAAAAAACAATCCATCTCTGCAGGTCCATATAATGGAAGTCAGGGCTTCATTATGAGATAATATTGAAAATATCTATATCTGGCAGTTTTTCTCCTGGTATCAATGTCAAAATTGTGGCCAATGAAAATGCTGAGCGGCTAGTAACTTTGGAAAACCACTAGCCACAGTGGCTGGTGAGCAAAAAATGTCAAGCCCTGATGGAAGTGTATGGGATTTGCAAAGTTGACGCTTCAAGAACCACACAAAGAGAATATGACGGTAAGCCATGTTGTGGCATTGATTTCTAAGGGGCGGTCACACTACACATTTCCTTCCATTGACTTCCATTCATACGCATGCGAATGCATCAGAGAAGAAAAGCGAGCTCATGCTAAAAGTTTCGCATTTTACTGCGCCCAAAAGTTCAAGTTTGGTGAACTCTTTCCTGCGAATTCACATCACGTGAAGATGTGTGACCAGTAGAAAATCGATGTTTGGCTGATTTAAAAAAGTAGATTGTATTTTTGATATAATACTATTTGTTATATGTTGAATTCATGTTTATAAAATAGACATCATCAGAGTGTGACATCATATTACAGTGTCCGTAGACATTTTCTAGACCACGGCTTTACTGTGAGTGACGACCATGGTGACGACACACTGACTGTTCCAAGATGGCCGATGTGCTTATCACTGCATCCAAAATATACGGTCGGTCCCAATTCGCATACTATCCGTCCTAAATAGTATTCGAAAATAGAATTAGAACGTCCCAAATCGTAGTATGTTGAAATGAGTATTCCAAAGATACACGGATGGTCTACTATTTTAGTTAGAATTCAAAGTGCAGATCCGTGCAATCCCCAAAGGCTAATATTGTCCACAACCCATAGCGAGTTGGAGGAGGATTTGATTAGAACTACAAACGCGGATAAAAAGTGTTAAAAAACTACAAACATGGCAGATGAGCTAGTCCGACGGTTAAGTAGAGAGGTTTCGATAAAGGGGTTTGAGTGAATAATTATCAGCATCTAAACTGACCAAAATAGATTTATTCAATGTTATCCACAATATATTTCATCTGCAACAGCATTGTGAACTTTTGTAATGATAGGTTTTAAATGCATCATTATATTCAAATTGTAAACACATGAGAAGAGTTCTCCGCATGAATGGTCACCATTCCGATGGTCACTTCACTATCCCATGAGGCCACGGGCATGATAATGACAACATGGCGGATGTAGTATGTCCGGATTACATTCATACTATATAGAACATACTTTTTTAACGGCCACAAAGTAAGTTCAAATTCAAACGTATAGTATGAGTAGGTACTCATATCAGCATTCAAATGTGACATCTATGTATACATATCTATGGTGAAAGAGTAAATTAAAGAATTTTCACTTTTGGGTGGAATATCCCTTTAAATCAACACATTTTTATAGATAAATAATATTTTCAAGTTTTATCCATGAATCAAATTGTTAGTCTTATTACCTCCCAGCATCCCTGGAGTAGATGACATCAAGTCCCACATTTTTTTGTAAATGCTTGCTGAGGGACCTCATGTCTATGATAGAGTCCAATCGTTCTGGTCCTCCCTCAACACAGCAGTGATGAACAGGGCACAGACCGCTCACATCCCTGTCTTTGTAGCAGTGGTTTTTGCCTGTTTGCTCCAGTTTGATGCCTTTGGCTCCTGGGGCTATGCCCAAATGGATAACAACCTGCCCATCACAGGGGGAAATGTCTCTATCATAATTTTGTATCAAAAGTACCTACAATGTTTTAGTTTTAAGTCATCTCAGATGCTTTAAACTTCTCATTTATACCTTCTAGAATATTTAAGAAAGAATCTCGTAATCTCTTCTCAGTTATGTAATGTTTCATCAAGACCTGATCTATGTATACATATTTGTATACACATACTGTGTATGTGACAAATAAAACTCTTGAATATTTGTTAGTTACCTTTGGAGTCATTGTTTGCCAGATATCATCAAGGACTTCTTGTGATTTTGCATAACTGACAGGAATCTCCATAATTTGGACATCAATGCCCAATCCAAGTCCTGCCATCTTCAATCCCTGCTCAGAGAGAGAGAGAGAGAGAGAGAGAGAGAGAGAGAGAGAGAGAGAGAGAGAGAGAGAGAGAGAGAGAGAGAGAGAGAGAGAGAGAGAGAGAGAGAGAGAGAGAGAGAGAGAGAGAGAGAGAGAGGACAAAAGCACCATTAAGGTACATAGTAAAAAATAAATAAATATATATTCCAACGACATGAGGGTGAGTAAAATGTTCGGGTTTTTGGGGGGGTGAATTATTCATTTAATTTGGCCAAATGATTCAAAATGTATTATAATTACTTATATTAAAGCGTACAAATAGCATTGTACTAGTACCTTAGCTGCCTCCCAACTTGGATTCACTACATATTGTCGAAAAGGGGCAAAACCTAGTAAATTAGAAAGAATAAATAAACAGCATTTGACATACATAAAAGTAACAGAGCTGAATGATTAAGCAACACCAATAACATGTTCTCTATATTTAAACAGCGACACCACTTTAACTTATTTAAAATAAATGCTGAATGCGTCAGATTACCGACCCAAAGTAAACCACGTAACGTTAACTTACCTGTTACAACTACAATTTCGCGAGTAGTGTCCATCGAGATGAGATTTTATGAAATTAAAGCACGGTTTACCACTTTTTTCGTAACTGAAGACGAAAGTAACGATGTTGTACAACAGTAATATAGAGTATAAATGTCTTGTTTGGGGCTATAACCGAACGTGACTGCGCAAATGTGTCTGTGAGGTAGTGCATTGTCCGTTTTTCTCCACATGGGAGAGCCATCTCATATCCCATCATAGAACTAAGGACGCACTCCTTCAAACATCTTACTGAATGGGACAGAATTTGTACAACCTACCATGGCGAAGGACTGACTCATGAATATTAATTAGAGCGGGATGACGTTACGGGAGCGTCCAGTCACGTAACCTAATTAATATTCAAGTATGCGTGTCTCGCATACTCGCCAACGGTTGTTTCAGCAAATCGCTAACCCTTACTGGGCGAACGTAGCGCTGCGTAATTAATATTCATAAGCTAAACCGTGATCATAGTAGGACTCGCTAACGGGACATGGGATCAACTCAAATCCTCCGCACTTGTTCGACTCTGCCTCCGCCCAGCGCTTCACACCGACGCAGAACACAGATGACAACGAAATAATTGATTAACTTCTAACTTGAAACATTTAAGCGTAACCCAAATTTAAACAATTACAAAGAAAAAAATGTTCCGAACGAGGGAGCCGTTTGAAAGCGAGAATCTCCAACTACAGGAGCTCAACCAGAGACTCAGCCACTACTTAATGCGCGCAAAACAGTTGGAGCAAGAAAATACCTGCTTGATAAGCGAAATCAATTCAGTCAGACAAAACAGGTCTGGAGAATGGGAAAACAAACACATGTCCGAACTACGGGAAATGAGGAGACTGGTGGAGCGTTTATCTTTCGAGAAATGCAGAGCGGAGATGGAACGACAGAAGCTGCGCAATGAACTCCAGATGCTTCAAGCGATGCGTTCAGAGGAAGCTTCGGTGGGCAAAGGCATCGACACCGAGCTTAAAGGCTGCGAGAGGCAGCTCCATCAAACTCTTCAGACCAACGGTGCTTTGGAAGACCGCCTGGTTGAGCTTGAAAACGAATATAAGTTTTTGGAAGATGCCCACAGAAAGGAAACCGCCCAGCTGAGGAACCAGGTGCACTCCCGAACTGTACGCGTCGTGACTCAAACGCATCACGCACCTCCAGCAGTCACGATGGAAGAGGTGCAGGAGTACGCGGCCAAGTTCTCTGAAAGCTGGCAGGGGACTTTGGACATGTACCGCCTGAAGGTGGAGGAAATCGAAGAGTCTATAAAAGCAGACCACGCGAGGCTGGAGGACATTCAGAGGGAAAAGAGGGAATGCGCTTCACAGTTCAAGAGGCTGCGTGACGAAATCGAGAAACAAACACAAGTGCAGCTGAACCTCGAGGAGCAGCTCGTGAACATGCAAGACAATTTCAGAGCTGAAATCTGTCAGTATCAGGTGGGTGTCAAAGCAAAACACAAGGTCCTAAAAACTCCCATTGCCACAGTCTGATGAAAACAGGGATTGCGTAAGGATGTTTAACAGCGCCACACCCACTGTGCGCATTACTAGTGACAGCAGCACCATTACACATTCTAGAGTTCACATAATAAGTGTACTATCACTTTTTTAAAGAATTAGATGCATAAATCCCATGTTATCCCACCTATGAGATACGTTTGTTTTAAACACATCAAATGTCTGTATCCCCTTCCCTAGAATGGTAAAATGGCCCACCTTAGAGGAGAAAAAAAAAGATCAAACAAAAGGATACTGATTAAAATAGGCCTGTATTTCGTTATGTATAACACTTACTTTAATATATAATGAGCAAGTATATAACATTATATAGCAAGTAAAATAATTTTTTTGTCGTTCAACATTTCTGAAGGTTAAGCACCGTTTACTGACTCATTTAAAATATTAGAATTTTTCAAATTAAAATGTAATAAATAGTTGTATTAACTTTATGAGAAATATAAGTTCATGAGTGCTTCAAGAGTAAAGAAAATTATTACAAAACACAAGCCAAGCAGACATCAACGTATTATTGATGTCTGCTCAACTTATTAATATAACATTATTATCCCAGCACCTGTTCTTGAAATGGTCCCCTTTGGACTCGTGTGAGAAGTGCTTAGGCACTGCCAATATCCATGTTTGTCATCTCTAGCTCAATGTGCTTAAAAAAAAAAAAGGCATTAAAGCTTCATCCCATTATTGCCTCTCTCCAGGGAGAATGACAAATGAGTAGTTACTGAAGCTAAGTGCAAGCATCAGTAAAGAGTTGTGTGACTGGGCTGATTTGAATGGGCTGCATGGAGGATGTCAGTCTTAACATATAACTGCAGTTAGTATTACTAGCATATTGAGTGCCAAATGTTCCGCTTCCAAAACCACAGATATGCACTCATCAAACTAATGATGGGTCGTTGTGATTTTGCCAAGTAAGACGTCTTTTGTTGATCTTGGAACAATATTCCTGTCTAAAAACATATTCCTAAACCTATTTTGTACTCCCAAACCTAACCCTACCCATAACTCCATAAAATCAAAGGGAAATGATAGGTGAATGAGAATGGTGTTGAAGCCTCTTGTTGTAAGCCTAAATGTGACACTAACTATAAACCTATTCCTCAGATCTGATTGTTTGATTGGAATGTTGTTCAAGGATGTTGACCCTGAAAACATGTTCAACTTGGTGTATCACGTAGCTAATATTGGTCAGAGGTGACATTTATGTCACCACTTGAGACCAACAAAAGTACACAATGGAGGGTTTGAAGCAATTGGGGGAAAGAGCTTGTATTAACCATTGCATTTAGCATATCAGGTATTCGATCTGTGAATTACATTGACTTAAAAAGTCTTGTCTTGTGACTTGGACCAACATAAAGTAGATAACCCTTCTATCATTAAAACATCTGTCTCTTTAAATAAATAATGAGATTTCAGCAGGGGGTGATGTTGGAAGAGCTTTCAAACAGGTGCATCACACACACAGTAGCCCCCAAAATATACATTGCATCAATAATATTCAAGTGGACACTTTTGAAAGAAAGAGATGAGATAAAATTAGATTTTATAGTTGAAACGGTATACTATTCAGTGCATCATTGCAATTATGCTATGTGTGCGTGTTCACGTTTTTCTATCCTGGTGTGAACTTCAACCTGAATGCACACAGACTCATAGAGACTTGTGTCACCGTGGGTACCTAAATTGAGGTCCACATGAGGAAACAAGCTTATAAATCATATAGAATTAGTTTTTTTTTTTGAAAATGTAAAAATGTGATGGGTAGGTTTAGGGGTAAGGTAAGTGTAAGGAGATATACCGTTTGTACAGTATAAAAACCATTACACCTATGAAGAGTCCCCAAAGATAGTGTGTGTGTGTGTGTTTGTAAAAGGGCAAACAGGCTAACTATCTGTCTTCTTGTCATACAGGATATCATTGAGGAATTGGAGTATGAGCGCAGCATGTTGTCCAACACCATCTCAGAGAAGCTGAAGAACCATCAGGATCTCTTACAGGTCAAGATGGGTCTCGCTTTGGAAGTGTCAGCATACAGGTAGAGCATACAAAATCAATTAAATGCAGCCTTTCCCTTAATGACCATGTAGCACATTCTGCTTCTCTTTTTCTGATAATTCATGCTCATCAGAGGTCTTCTGCTAGGACTTGAATTTCATGCATTCAGTTTTGACAGTTCCCTCAAGCTCATATTTGTACTGTAAGTACTCTCTATGGTCTGATGCTAATTCAAGCACAGGGATGAATGACCTGTTTCTGTGCCCTTAAAACAAATCTCCTCCTACATTCTCTTAGTGACATTAAATATTAATACCAAAATGACTTGTGCTTCATGGACTTTGGCTGACATGACATCTCTAAGGACCAGTGCAGGAGTCCTTGAAAGCTATTAAAATGTCTTAAGTTCATATTTCATTGTTAGAGGCCATTCACACAGTCCTGCGTAAAGCGCAAAAACACATCTAGGGACCAGTGTTTTTTTTACCATTCTACTCCCTACGTCTCACGTCTTTAACGCAAAAATATGTTCTGTGTGAATGGCCTCTTATTTTGCTATTTTAAAAGCATGGGTATCTAAAACTTTCTCCATGCAGTAATATGAATATTCACATTTGACTGTTGTCTGTTTAGAGATTTGAGTAGAGAAGTTTGACATAGCAACCACCCTCAACAGAGCCTTGTAGATGTATTTTTAGCCACTGCACCAACAGAGCGACGAATGCCCGCCCATTTGGCAAGGCTGCTTACAGCCCCGCCCCTCTTTTCTTGTTAGGCTGGATAACTGTTTTTATGACTTAATCACTGTATGTTGAACAAACACTGAAGCTGATTTATGATTTTAATTCAGTTTTACAGCTGGCTGATGCATTAGCTAATGCACATGAAAGATTAGCATGTACAGTTATTAAATAAAGCTACATAACAGTAGATTACAGAATAGTAGAATTTTTTTTTTACTGCTATTTCTTGTTATGCTCCCCACTTTATAATGTGTAGAAGAGCCGCCATTGCAAGTATTTGAAATATGTATTATTTAAATACTATATGTACAACCATTATTTATTCGTAATCAAATGTTTGGTTGGTCTCCAGTCTGAAGATGGTCAATCTGTATAGTTGCAATGTTTTGGATACTACCGAGACATGATAATTTCGGTTCATTTGTCGGTTTCAAACTGCTCCACATCACGAGCCATAATGACAACAGACAGGGTGCATCGTGGCAGTTATTTTTAGTGCAGTCTTTCAAAGAGATCACAGGGGACTTTCACAGATTTACTGTTTGTAGCTCCACAAAGTCTGCTTCGCTTTGGTTCTCCAGCGCTTTTTCCATGTAAAAGCATTGTCAAGGTAGGTTCAGAACTGCTCAAGGACCCGTTTAATCAATTAAACACAATGGTGGAGATGAAGAGTGTTGTTAGTGACCTTAACTGTGTTTCTGCTTAGGACATGCCCATGGGCTTGGTAGGTTTTCTGGTTGCCCTCAGTGTTGTTTGAGCTTTTGCATGGTCATGGCAGAGCATGGAGGTAGTCAGCATTCTCAAAAGAGGTGAAAAAGAAGTGCCTAGGTTGTTCATGATACTGTATGTTCTACTTAAAGTAATTAGATTGACCTTAAATATGCCTGTTTGCCTGTATCTTTGACATTGTCATGTTCCTTAGGGCACTCTTGGAAGAAGAAGGAAGACATGCTCAAATGTGGTCGAATCAGCATTCAAGAGAAAGAAAAATAGGTATTTATTTAGTTTGACATTCAGCTTGAAATAATGCTTTTATGCTATATGATTACACAAATATTTCTTTACTATCATTATTCTAATTATTCAGTAATTCCAACAAAGCATACTAAGACAGAGAAAGTAAAATGTTTATTGTCTTCATTTTTATGTGTTATCTATCTACTGTAGATATAAAAATGCCATCCCATTCTTACACTCCAAGAGTCTCCATCAATTCGGCAAGTCGGCCAGATTCAAGGAAAAAAGTCTTCACAGGATATGATGTTAAATATATGGAGCCTATTTCCAGCGTAAGAACCTCATCTACATCAAGTCAGTTTCATTCTCACGAACCGTCCAGGATCGTGCCTATCAGTGTATCAAATCGTGCCCAGCAAAGTCCTGCTTCAAGAAGGGACATGATTTCATTCTCCAAAGCAGCGCAGGCAGCTGCTTCCAGTACCCCGAAACTTGGTGTCTCTTCTATTGAGATAAAGAGAGAGGAAACAGATCAGAGAAGTATGAGAAAGGAGGTTTCACAGCACTCTTCAAGGGGCTCACTTGATCGCCCCCCCTATAGAATCGAAAGTATATCAAGCTCTACAGTCTCAAAAATAGAGAAACCAAAGCCAGCGAATGTGATATCGCCTCTTGCGAGTTTGAGCAACATCGCCACTGAAGAAAGCAGACAGAAAGATGTTGAAGCAAAAGAAAAGAGAATGGATGCCAAGCAAGATCAAGAAAAACCAAAGGCAACAAATAAAGAAGAAAGAGGGGATGTGAAAGAATCAATAGCTAAAGATGTGAGAGAGTCTGAAAATGTAGGGCATAAGGTGTTTGTAGGTGAGAAAAAAGTACTAGATGCAATTTCTACGGAGGAAATAATTCAGCAGGTCATGAAACCAGCTGGTTTAGATACTAAGGTCAGCTCAAGGTCCCCTGACTCAAAATTCACATATCATGTGGAGAAAACAGAGCAAGAGGATGGAACCACCAAGACTCAGATTGTCTTACAATCTAAAGTCGAGGAAGAGGTGGATCTGTCTGAAGATTCTGCCATGGAGGAACTTCTTGGCATGGGAGTCAAAAAAGTCACCTTGGAGAACATCAAAGGAACCCCAACGGGAACCATGATTGAGAACCTGCTGAGTCTTGGCCTGCAAGGTGAGAGTTGGGAAAATAAGTCGGTGAATGTGGAGATAATCGAGGAACCTGTGGAGTCTCAGAGTGATGAGGAGGGTGAAACTGAAAAAGAGGAGACTGTGGAGATTAAGTCTAAACAACCAAACATCAGTCCCTCATCGATGTTCTTCCAAATCGAGGAGTTAGAGAGTGACCCCAAGACCATGAAACCCTTTGAGAGTGGTTCTGCTGAAGCCTCACATTATGGAAACAGTGGCTCTGTGCAGGTCCAGGAAGTTACTGGAGATGAAAGCTTACCATACTTTTCGCATGGCAGAGAAGATTCACAAGAATACTTTGTCTCCACTCCTGAAGACAACATGTCTGAATTGGAGGATGGTGGAAGGTTTATGTCTTATAGCCATTATGGAGTTATGGATGATCTGTCTGATGAACGATATTACCAGGAAGATGACCCCAAACGGCCTACTGCTGAAGTACAGAGGTACAGAGATTCACCCGAATATGATGACCACTCGTTTTTGAGAGACAGCATCGAAGACTGCATAATTGAAGAGGAGGTGCACGTCTCTCCCACAATGCAACAGTCCATTGTAGGGATCCTGAGGGAGGAGTCTCTAGACCCCGAACAGCAGCTCAGAGGAGCATTAGAGCAAATCCAAGAGAGTGTATCTGGAGCCCTCAAGGAAGAACTTGCATTTTTTACAAAAGGTAGGGAGACTCCAGAAAATGTCTCTGTTGACATAAAAAAAGTAGAACAAGTTACAGACAGTGGAACCATGACCATCGTGGCAGAGGTTAATGTGTCCCAGACGTTGGAGGAGTCTGGGCTGCTGGAAGATGGAGGAGATGATCCGTCTGAAGAGCAGATAATGGCAGCGCTGAGCTCATCCCACCCAATGCTCCAGCAGGCCCTTGGTGGTGGAGCTGCTGTAGGATACACCATGAAAATGGAGGGAATGCCATGGATGCCCGGCGACGAAGAGATCCAACAGTGGAGCTCAACCGGCGAGGCCGGTAAGACGGAAAAACACATCAAGCTGGGCCCTAGTGAGCAATCATACACTTTTCAGATGGACGTGAACAACGACTCCTCTGCATCGACAAGTGGAGGAGCCATTAAAGTAGAAAGAAGCGGCAGCGCTACTGAGTTCTCACAGACCCAGATGATTGACCCCCACTTGAAGGTCTGTCATGAGAAAAGAATTGCAACTGTTTATCTTGAAAGCCCCAAAGATGAGTGATATCATTACATTACAATAACATTCAAATTACACATTACACATAATATCGTCAATCACATAATTCATTATGAATTGAACAAAACAATCAGGTGCTGTAAACCGGAATAAAAAATTCATGGTCCATCATGACTGTTACACACTAAAAATGTTACCGATCCCAGATTGAAACAGTACTCTATCTGACATAGCTAAAGTGCTAACAAAGCTAAAGCTAATCACTTTAATACTTTGCTTTGTTGATATATATAGATATATATATATATATATATATATTCATTTTCACTATATAGTACAGCTTTAACTAAGCAGAAAAAGTAAAAAACAGTGTTTTCTTTCCATTTCATATTTAAGTAGCTTAAAAAATACATTGATGACTATATAAAAACACTTTGTTATAGTACCGTACTGTGCTTCTAGTTTCCATAGCATTGCAAAAACAAGTTTCTTTTTTTTTTATGAAATGGAGATGGCGATATTTCAGAAAGTATGCAGAAATAGTGCTAGCTTTAATTGGCCATATATTTGTGAGTTATTCAAAACTATTCATAATATCACAAGTATCTTCATTCACAAATTTGGATATTTTTGGTTTATGTAGTGTGGTCTACATTTGATCACCGTCACTGTCTAGTTCTGAAGGTGAGAAGCACTAGACTGTCCTTCCTGTATCCCAGAGATCTCTTAATCCTTAAATGACATTAGACCAGCAAGGACTAATCTAGCAATCCTGCTTTTCCAGGACGACACATTTTTCATTGCTCTAGTACTGTACAGAGGCAGTGAGAGAGGGAGGGGTGTGATCGTAGAAATCTCACATTAAAAATAAGTGCAAGGCAGCTTACACAGAAGTGTGTAAGTGCTTCTAGAATAGCTATTCGGCACTATTAAGTCTGTGTCACAACCTATTACGCAGAATGAGGATCCAGCTCCACTAAATGAGAGTCTATTTTTAGATTCCATTGACACCTCAAGGTAAAATAGTGTAACAGCTTTAGTCTGAAGATTTAAAGTGTAAGTGTGTGTTTTCCTCTATTTTTCTATTAACAGATATCAGTATATTCATGTTAATGTCACCAGATGCTGCAATGGTGACAGTCCTGTGCCTATTAACAATGCTGGGGGTAAAAAGAGGAAGCATGTAACATCATTTCAACTTCATTTAATTATTTAACATTGTCAGTTTTATCATAAACTATCATAAATATATAAATGAGATCCTCAATATAATATATGTTAACACAGTGATCCCAGGGGTTCTTAAACAAGTGATTTTACTTTCTTAAACTTGGTGCCAATGGTGCTTAATCTCATTTAACGTGTTTGAGTTTTTACATTTGCTTTTAATGACACTCAAAGCAGAATATAAGTGTCACTAACAATATGATTTTTCACATTTAAGTGACTTAAATACAAGATGAAAACCCCATTTCTGGTTTGTGTTGATGAAGGGGTATTTGAGTCTTACTCATTAGGCTGGGGTGCTACACAACAGAAAAAATGTTGGGAAACACTGTGTTAACAGATACATCATAAGTTATTAGGGATCATTATTAACCATTTCCAATCATTTATCTGCATCCCTTAAGATGGTGTTTCAGAACCTGCCGTTCTTTGTTGTGAATCTATGCATAGGGTTTTATGACTCAAACATCACTGTGAAACCTCGGTTTTTGCATCTACAGATTTACAGTTTGCTACACATGATTTACTGCCATAGCAAAGATTGGTTTGGGCTGGGAGATTACAGATGTATTTTTGCAAAATGAAAATTCACAAAAGGGGTGTTTTGTGTGCTGTTTATTTTTAAAAAAGATTAGTTTTCTCACTGAACATTGGTTTACATGCAAACTCAATAAACAAAAGTTCATGTTGTGAGTTCTGCTCAATTCTCAGAAATAATATAAGAATAAAAACTCTTTGCTAGAGAGGCCTGTAGCTCACCAGTCAATGAGTATTTTGCAGAAACTGCTGTGACTGTATTAGATCACTACTGGACAGTTCTCATTTTTTAAAGTGCAGAGGTAGTCACCTTGCCAAGCACTCTAAAGACACAATAGAGCGTGTGTGCAGTTCTAGAAAGACTGCCTTGCTTTTTCCAGTCCACAGATTTCCATTGGTGAAATAGGATGAGGTCAAACATCCCTGACAGTCCGTACCACATTCATTAGATCGGCCTGCTGGTCACTTCTGTTATGAGTTAGACATACTAGATGTCACCTCGGATGCAGATGATACCACTGCACAGAATGGAGGCCTTGTTTCAAGACGACTTTCCTTACGTCTCTCAGTGACCTCTGGTGACCTAGAAAAAGACCACAAAGCATTAAATGCATCATCTATTAATTCAATTCAATTCACACTTATTTGTATAGCGCTTTTCACAATACATATTGTTTCAAAGCAGCTTCATAGAAAATGCATGCGTCTACATTACAATGTAAAGTGATCTGTCCACGTTATGTATATCAGAAATGTACATACAGTACACAGATTAGCTAACAATGTATTATTAATCAATATAATAATAATTATTATTATTTTTTAATTAATATTCACTTTCACCAACACACTACATTCAGGTCAAATGTCAGTATACAGCACTGAAAGCACATTTTTAGAGTGCACTGTGACTTCCTGCTATAGTGTGAATGTGTATCACACATGATTGAGTAGGAAACTCACTGAGACAGCATGTCCACAGTTCTTCGTGTAGCTTTGGTTTTCTTGTGCTGAGGACCATACAGCATACTTTGAATATCCAGACACTGAAAGAGACACAGATATAGGTGGTTAGCAAAACATTTGGGAACAATGACATGCTATATTCCATCCAAAACTACTAAATGTACTGCATGTGTATATTTAATATAAATACAACATATACAAATAATTAATAATAACAAATCAAAATATTAGAATGATTTCTGAAGGATCATGTGAGACTTTAGACTGGAGTAATGGCAGCTTTTCCATCACAGGAATAAATGACATTTTAAAATATATTATAAGAGAAAACATTTATTTTAAATTGTAATCATATTTAACAAGTAACAACATTACCATTTTTACCAAATAAATGCAGCCTTGTGAAGGTTGATAAAGTTGATGACACATCATTCATAAACAACCCAAACTGTTGTGATTTATGGCCAAATATAGATTAAGCAATCAAACAGTGGACTATAAGCTATAGTACAGTTGCTACACAGACTACTAAACAGTTTTAATAAAGAATTAATGTTCATTCTTTTAAAAATAACTGACTGTTATAATTTTCATAAAGGATAAAAAGGCCTGGTGAACAATAAACTACTAGCTGAGCTTTGATACAATGTAAATATGAAACTAAAATATCCAAAAAGTTTGTATTTGTTATAGTTAAGATTCAAATCTAAGCAAGTAAGCTTTAGTGCTCTGCTTTGTGGAGCTCAAAGGGTAGTGAATGGCTTGACTGATTTCGCGGACATAGTAGAGTGGAGGAGCGCCTTTGGCAAACAGATATTACAGCATACCTGGCCAAGCCACTTCATTTCCTCAAATAAACCCTCTCTCATTCACTTCTTCAAAACAACGGCAACGGTTTGGAAGAAAAACACTCAAAATGACGACATGACAGCAGTCTTTCCAAAAATAGACAAAGGAAAGTTCTGTTCAAGGTTTCCTTTATGATTGAAAAGTCTCGGTCCATGTTTTCATCAGTTTCCACAGGCAAAAGTGATGTCATGGGGCACACTTCAACGGGAAAACAGTTGCAGTGACTCTCAAAGGTGTGTGTGTCTTTAAAAAAGGCTCTCAAAAAGGACTGGATATTAATCTAAAGGCTGCATAAAACATAATATACTATATATTGTATGTAATTAACTTTATTATCGCTTATTTAAATCCCTGTTTCGGTTTTAACCACAAAACCCTGGCTTTAGGCCAAAGTCTAAACAGAGTGTGTTGCTCTGCTGCAGCTGCTGTCATGACTACAAGAGAAAGAACATGATATGAGCTGCTCGTTTCTGTCAGAGGTAACGGGGAAAGGTTAGTAGCCTGAGGAAGCACAGAGCGTGGGACCACTGATTCACAACACCAGAAATGGAGTCCTTCAATACAACAACAAAGCAACATAGCAACAGTGCTCACTTACAGACGAGTGGGGACAGGTTTCCAAAGATCAACAGTCAGAGGGGGTTATCTCAAAGGGGGTTTCAGTGTGACCAAATAAAAATCAAATAAAGTCCACTCACATATTTAGGATAATGTTGTAGCATCTTCTTACAGCATCAAATGTTAAGAGCAAAGAGTGAGAATGAATAACGTCACAAACTGGGACATCAAGTGAGCTGGCCAAGACACTAAGAATAACATTGTCCCATCCAAAAATAATCAAGCTTTAAATAAAGCTGAAGCTACCAAAACAAATTTTAAAGGCAGGGTAGGTTTTGTTCCAGAAACGGTTAAAAGTCTCTTCTCATCCCAATAGTGATCACTAAGTGTATATATATATATATATATATATATATATATATATATATATATATATATATATATATATATATATATATATATATATATATGTTCATATGTATCTAATCAACCAATCACATGAGTTAGACAGAGGGGTGTGGTCGTCAGTCACTCAAGCAGAGTCAGAATGGGAAAGAAAGGTGAAACAGCTCCTCCTGACCCAAAACAACAAGCTTATCCTGCATTCACGCCATAACTACTGTAATTTGGAAGAGATGGAAACCCGTGACGTTATATTTGGAGTGGTTCGTGACTCCAATTTATGCGTTTCAATGTCAACACTATCACTACAAATAGGAAAAAGAGGAAATGAATCTGCAGCAGTCAGGTGGTACAGGTCAGAGCTCTTTAAGTTGTTTATGTTCATTGTTATTGTAATGTTATGTGCTTTGAGACATGAGGTAGTTTAACGTGTCTCTCATGGCGCTTTTGTTTGCTCCCTACTGTCCTGCATTCACGCCATAACTACTGTAATTTGGAAGAGATGCTATTTGGAGTGGTTCATGTTTTCAATGTCAACACTATCAACGGCGAAATGAATCTGCAGCAGTCAGGAAGGTTGTTTATGTTCATTGTTATTGTAATGTTATGTGCTTTGAGACATGAGGAGATGTGGCTTTGGAGACGCTCTGAAGGGAAGGTGGAATCTTAAGCTTTCAATGCTAGCTCGCAGGCAAAAGTGATGTCTAAGAACTTGTCTAGAAGGACTAAGAACACAATGTTATTTCTTGGAACGTTTCATATTAGGAAAGGCATCCCCTCTGATGGGAAATGTTATCATGCTACACTTCAAGATTATAGCACAGCTCTGAGGACATAAGGTCCTCGGAGATAAAGCTGTTCAGAT
This sequence comes from Paracanthobrama guichenoti, assembly GCA_018749465.1. Taxonomy (NCBI): domain Eukaryota; kingdom Metazoa; phylum Chordata; class Actinopteri; order Cypriniformes; family Gobionidae; genus Paracanthobrama; species Paracanthobrama guichenoti. The sequence goes on along the minus strand of CM031960.1, from coordinate 16,865,085 downwards.
CTCTTTTTACACAAACAGCAGTTGCACAGAGTCTAGCAACTTTGCATGGATCTTGGTGAAATATACTGAATAAACTTTATTTGATAAACTCTATTTTATACCATCAGAATTCCATGTAGATATAGCATCAAATTCAGCAAAATGGTAATGTATATATTGGGTGCGTCCGAAAGCATACTCTCAAGTAGGTACTTATTCTGAATAAGTTATTACTTATAAGTTACTATGTAACAGAAGTAGAAACTGATTTTTTCTTTTGTATTGTGCTGTAGTTTAAAAGTTTTGATATGGTTTTATCCATCGGTTGTTAGCTATATAGAGGCAAATCTGAGCGCGAGTTTGCAGTGGATTGTTCACAGGTGGGCTAAATGATTGGAAAAGTCTGGCATACAGCACCAGAGAGATGTTTAATTTAAAAAAATAAAAACATTTGAAACATGCATAAATTAATTATTCACATTAAGATCAAAAACATGAATTTAGAAAATACAGATAGTGAATTTTTGTTTCATGCTGACTTTAGTATACCGGTGATGTTTGACACTGCATAACTATTTTACTAGATACTGTATGTGATCTGTAACACACAGATATTTATGAATAAATGTACGAGTAAATATCCATTAACAGCTAACAGCCAACTCCTACAGCATAGTGATCATGTATGAGATTTGATTCACCTTCTTGAGTGTCCGGTAGGCATGTCTCATCTGACCCTGTGTCATCTCCACTCCACCAATCAGCTGCAGCGCTTCTGCCACCTCTGCACTCAGTTCACCAAACGTGCTTTTCTTAAGGGACAGAGACTCTCTTTGGATCTCAGCGCAGCTCTAAAAAAACAAAAACACTCCTTACAAAGACAGTTTCGGTATAAGAGATAACCCCAACTTAACCACCATAAATATGACATCTCCATGATTCTGAATACTGGTCAAAAATTGAAAAATGTAAGATTATAGTATAAATTATATATAGTGATATATATATATAGCAAATCCCACCTGCCTGATTTTTTTATTTCGTTGAAAAATTTACAGTAACTATATTATCACCCAGCTCTAATCTGCTAAATACAACTATAAAGCATGAAGATATTAAGATATTATATAAACATTAAAAAGATTTTGTGTAAAGCTGCTTTGAAACTATGTGTATTGTGAAAAGTGCTATACAAATACATTTGACTTGACCTGACTCAATGATCCTAACTTTTAAATGGTAGTGTATATATAGTTAAAATATAAGGCTCTATATCTTTTCCATGATATACACCATATCCAGATGAATTTGAAGCTGACCTCTTGATGTCCCGTGAGTAGGAGGAAATGACTGAAGTCATCTTGGGCAGATAGGGTGAGTGTGTCCTGTGGGCCTAGTGCACTTCTATATGCACTTATACACTCCTCAAAAAAGTGTGCCGCTGAATCTATTGAAACGAGAAAAGAGATGCACATAATTACACTTCCCCCACTTCCCCTTGAAGAGCCACTCCAGCACAATCATATTTTTCATTTGATTAGCTGAGGGTCACCTTCAAGTCTTTACTGCTGTACTTGTAATGCAGGGCAGCTACAACAAAGCTCCACTTATGTATAGGCTGCTAAACACTTAGGCACAGTGTGATCCAATACGATTCACTTCAACTACAAACTCCAAACACTGCATCAAATCAAAGTTATCTAAAGCAGGGGTTCCCAACCATGTTTCTGGAGCCCTCCCAACACTGCACACCCATTTTAAGGCTGAATCCGAAATCGCCCTTTAAACCCTCAATCACTATTCCCAACATTAGTCCACTAACACAGTTCACTTGAAAATGAGTGAGTGAATTTGGACAGCCGTTGAGTGTACATCGGCTGTACACTCGTTATTGTGGTGCAATCTGGGATAGAATGAGTGCACGCAACAGTTTCAGACACCACTATAAATGGCTGTCCTATTTGAGGGCATGGGGGGTGATTTCGGATTCAGCCCAGGTCTTGGAGTCTCTACTAATGAGGTGATGACCTGAATCAGGTGTGTTTGATTAGGACACAACGAGACATGTAAAATGTGCAGTGTTAGGGGGGCTCCAGGAATGTGGTTAGAAACCCCTATTCTAAAGCAGTGTTTTTCAAACCTGTTCTGGGGACAACCCCACCACTGCACATTTTGTATGTCTCCCTCATGCAACACATCTGATTCAACTCATCAGCTCATTAGTAAAGACTGCAGTACTTGGGCTACGTCTACATTCATCCAGATACATTTGAAAACTGTGTTTTTGTTGCAAAACACTCCCCGTCCACACTGGTGTTTTCACACTCAACAATGCGAAAACTGTGTTTTCAAATGTATCCACTTGGGAGAGCTTTCAAACCTTTTCAAAAAAGCAGAGAAAAAAGGAGTGTTTTTCTTGACAAGACAAGGTGTCTGATGAGGGAGATGTGCAGTGATGGGGGGGGGTCCCCAGGACAGGATTGAGAAGCACTGATCTAAAGGACAGAATGATTTTTGATCATATTGCATATTTACTCAAACTTCTATAATACTATTGACTTCATAACACTTCTCATAATTTCTGTGTGATGCTCAAGGCCTAATTAAATACCCCGTACAGATAGACTATCGTGTGTGCATTCTGTTACCGTTGTGATGAGGCTCTGAAGTGGAAGAGTAGGCCAGAGCCAAGCTGTGAGCGATCTGGGCCCCTTCCAGACCCCCAGGACTCTGACTAAGAGCAATGGAATGAGCCTGCAGAAGTGGGAGAGAGAGATACAGAGACTTAAATACAGATGTATCACATATCAGACCCACCCTGAAACAGTTTGGTCCAGTTTTAAAAACCATTAGACGGAGGATGTCAAATACACAAACCTTGGTCAAAATATGGCTTGTGGAGGATGCAATCTGAACCCATTTGATGATATGAGGAACTTTTTTTTTTTTTAATAAAATAACATTCATGTTCATTTATTATATTGGTATGAAATAATCATAATATTCTATATTTATACATTTATTTGTTGTGTACAGTGGTACAGACTTTTGTTTAGTTGACAATCTTTTTTGGTCTAACTTTGTATAATGTAATGTTTGGTTTCAGGTGGCTTATTAGAGTTATCCAGACAGCTCTTTTTGTCAATATTGTCATTTGATTAATATTTCCTAATTACTCATGTCATACACTATTGCACTATATGCACTATTCAGTTTGGATTTGGTAAAAAAAAAAAACGTCTTGTATGCTAAATTTTAAATAACTTTGTTCTATATTAATACATTTTTGTAATTATGTCATTTGTTCCTGTGATGTCAAAGCTGAGTTTTCAGCATCATTCCTCCAGTCTTCAGTGTCACATGATCCTTCAAAAATCACAACAATCATTCTAATATTCTGATTTGCTGCACAAGAAACATTATTATCAATTGTTGTGCTGCTTAATATTATGTGGAAACCATGTTTCATTTTGTCTAGGATTTTTTGATGAATAGATAGTTCAAAAGATTTATTTGAAATAGAAATCTTTTGTAACATTATAAATGTCTTTGCTGTCATTTCTTATCAATTAAATGCATCCTTGCTGAATAAAAGTATTAATAAAAAATAAAAAAAGACTGACCACAAACATCTGAATAGTTACATATAAATAATCTAAAGGCCTCCGGTTAGTAGTAAACTACATACGCTTTCTTTCTTTTTTTGCCTCAACATTGGTGATTAAAGCAGGATAGTTGATTATGGATTTATGCATGTATTTTATACACCAAACACCAAAAATAAGTTTGACAGCACTGTGCCTACCCCTGCTTTAATATGAGTTGAATACAGTGTAATTCTCTGGAATTTACCTTTAGGAGGTGCTCAATGGCTTTATCCAGATGTCCCTGTGCCTGTTCACTGGCCGCCATGTTTCTGTAAACAAAGCAGATCCGACTGAGCTGAGCTCCTTCCTGAAGCAGCTCCAAGGCTCTTTCACATTGACTGAGGGCCTTCTCTGGCCTTCCCTGCCGCTGGTAAACCCTATACAACACACCATATGCACACGGACACAAAGATGTCATTTATTATGAAATCAATCCACAATGTCACATACAGCACACTGTTGACCTTACTTATGCATGCCATGATAATAAGAATGGCTCGTTTGTAATGTCAGTCATGGGCAAAAATGCCAGAACAATGAAAGGAAGAAGGTCAAGAAAAGGGAGGCATGTTCATTGCAAACTGGTTAAAAACAGGAAGAACTGCCGTGTATTGGATAGGTCGGTGGTACTAGCGCTGAACCTTTAAAGAGTGTCCGTTTCTTTTATTAAGATGTGGAGTGCAGCAAATCCAAACATGCCCTGCAGTGCTGAACTCAAAACACAGGAGCTCATGTCTTTATTAGGTCTGATTCTCCACTCTCAATATCAGCCTGGAGGCATTCGGTCTCCCTCCTGAACAATGCACAGAAGACTGACTCACTGTGAAGAAATGAAGTACAGAAGACTCAGTGCTGTTCTATAAAAGTATTCAGTTAAAGTCGCTAAACTGACTTTTTTAAAGACACTTTAAATATAATACAAAAACTTTAAAAAGTCTTATCAATGTAGTTGTGCTGCTTAAAACATTTCAGGGTGCTTTAATAGAAAGCTGAAATAACAGCATATATATATATATATATATATATATATATATATATATATATATATATATATATATATATATATATATATATAAAGTCTTTACTGTCACTTTTGATTAGGGTTGCAAAGGGGCGGAAAATTTCCAGAAACTTTACATGGGAAGTTAAGCTGGGAAATTTTGGAGATATTCCAACACTGTAAAAAAATATTTAAAAAGTAAGTTACCTGGTTGCCTTAAAATTTTGAGTTCATTGAAATTAAAAATTTGAGTTAATACAATGAACATTTTTGAGAATTGACATCACCCTTTATTCAAATACTATTAAAAGATTTAGTAAGCATATTGCTGTTACAGTTTGGGTGTGGAACAAACTCACAAAGGCGAAGGAGAACTCGGAACTTGGAACTTTAATCATTAACTCGGGAAAACAGGCAGGGAAAACACCAACAAACGCAAACGAGAACCGACAAACACTGAGGGCACACAGAGGGCTTAAATACACAGGAAACTAGATTAATTAACAATACACAGGTGGGACAGATGAACTCATAATGAGGGTGACCATGGAAACACGGGAGTGGCGGGAAAACTAAACAAAGGAACATGTGACCGGGAAACACAACATGTGACAATTGCGTAATTGTGTTTTATTTGTTATAATGCAGTGAAACATGCCAAATTGTGCTATTTTCATGATTTATCACAAAAAAAAATTTTTATTCATGTGGTTCAGATACAATAATGTTTTGAGTTTCTATTTATTAAACCCATTTCCTTCATTGTATTAACTCAAATTTTTTATTTCAATGAACTCAACATTTTAAGGCAGCCAGGTTACTTACTTTTTAAGTTAAATCAACAGTATTTTTTTACAGTGAAGTTGGAAAGTTAACAGCAATTTGCGGGAATTAATTGGAAATTTGGGGTTATTTATACAAACTATCATATACAACATCAAATATTTTGTTATAAGCATACATGCATGCAAACGAATACAAATAACAAAAAAAAATTGTAAACTGATTTATTTGTGAGTATAACTTTAATCGATTCTTTCATTGAACAAATAAACATTGTGCTTCCCCATTGTGCTTATTTTGTTACGTATCTTTATTTTAAATATAGATTAAAATACTAAAAGTTTCTGTTAAATTCCAGGGTTAAATTTACAAAATAAAGATACCAGATTTTCAATTGGATCTCAGACTTTTAGATCTCACTCTCTACATAACTATACCATGACGCTTCTCTCTGATGTGGGCAGGTGTGTAGCACTGGGCTATATGGAGACATCCATCACCACAGGGAGATCCCATAATTCACCAATCCATCTTGTTAAAAGCTTTGAGCCGTTCCAGATTCATCCACTCTAATGGATCACTAACTCAATTTCCCCATCTCAGAGGGAGCAGCCTGCTTATGCACCATATTTGTCCCATCAATATAAGGCTAGTAAAAAAAAAAGCATCACAAACAAAGTTGACTAGTGGATACCCTATGATGCAACTCTAAATTAGCAAGTGATTTTGACGGAGATGGTTGACATTTAACATAATAATGTCAGTATTCACCCATATCTGCATAATTTAATGATGATGGAGTTGTAAACATGTCTTATCTTCAATCTTTGGTTTATATTTTAGGACTGCAACATAGATTTAATTCAAATGAAATCATAAGCTCTTAATCTGAATGTCTAATTGGATTTACTGCAATCAGTGAAAAACGCTCAGGGGTGACGTTTGCAAAATGGCAAAGATTTTAAACATGACTCCACCAAGGTTTTCTCATAGTAGTCTGTGTGTACGCTGGAGCACCCTGCCAACTTTTCAGGACTGCATCAGAAATTCCAGACTATGGGCCTCCTTTAAGGGAAAGCGGGACACGCAGCACATATGTGCCAACTCTACTGCCACGCTGCCTGGGGATACAAACTAAACACATCCTGTATTATGCCATGCAGTGCCAGCGTAATACCAGCCATCCTCTCAGGCATCCTCTGTGGGAGGAGAGATATAATCTGCGTGGAGAAATCTGATTTAATGTCCGTTGTGCAGGGGCGTAATGCAATTAGGGATTTTTACATGAACTGCCAAGTAGTCCCCCAAGCCTTCTGCTTAGTAATTGTTAACAGACCAATATTGACGTAGACTGCGTATGAAAGATTTCAGGCTTGATAGAGAGTACTGCCAGGCAAAATGGGGGGAAACACAGAGCAACAGAAAAGACATTGTTGCCTTTAAAAAAATAAATTAAACACTTCGATTACTTCAGACTGTTATAACAGCACTCCAAGTTTAGTCTCCAGACAATTTTAGCTCAGATAAAGCTAGGGTAGGCAACGTTTTTCATAAACACTTTTTGTTACACAGGTTGAAACTCTCACACCCTGATAGCAAGCCATAATAGAAGTGGTCTAAATATTAAAACATGTACGTATATTTTCTGTGGAAATCTCAGGACCAAAAAATCCTGTACAAATGCAATAATAGGATGTACCTGTCAACCTGTATTTGCATACCTCTGCACACCCTGCTCGTGCAGACATCACACGCCATCACGTTCCATGAGGCTATGCAGAGTTGTAGACAGACAGTCACCAAGCACCGCAAACAAACAGCAGCCACCGTTTATAGTTCCTCCTGAACCAAAACAACAAGCTTATGCTGCGTTCACACCATACCGTAATTTATAGATGGCAACCCGTGATGTTCTGCTCAGAGCTGTTCACGTCCTCATACTCAGAATTATGCTTTTCTATGGCAACACTACAGCTTTCCTGTAACTCAAACAATAAGAGCGTGGCGCTAGCCACGCCAAGGTCATGGGTTCGATTCCCAGGGAAAGCAAGAACTGACAAAATGTAAAAATGTGTACCTTGTAAGTCGCTTTGGATAAAAGTGTCTGCCGAATGCATAAAATGTAAATGTAAAACTATCAAGGCTGAAATGAATCGGCAGCAGTCAGGTGGTACAGGTCAGAGCTCTGTAAGTTGTTAGCGTTCATTATTATTGTAATGTCATGTGCTTTGAGACATGAGGTGATTTAATGCAAGTAAGCCATCCTTTTGTGTGCATTCATGTGTTTTGGACGTGACGTGGTTTTGGAGGGTGGGATCTTATGATTTCAAAGCTAGCTTGCTATTGCTAACCTCTCCAAAATTGCCTTCCCTACCTTTAATCTACAAGCTCACCAAAGAAAAGAGCAGTGGTTTAAAGGGGTTAACTCAAAAAAGAAAATTTACCTCAGTTCATTCACCCTCGGGGGGGTGGGGGTAATATGTTTCCTTCCAGTTTTAAGAGGCAAATTATGCTGAGATGATGAAGTGGGCTTTTGAAACCAAACATAAAGGTAAACGGATGAGACTTGTGGCTCCTTGAATTGCTAAATGTGTTGCCTTGACAAGAATCTTCAAATTCAATATACTGCCTATTACTCATTAGGTGAACAAAAGTATTTAAGTTGTTAGTTAACTGCAGAAGAAAGAAGATAATACAGGGTGAACTATTCCTTTAAAACTTTTTGTTTTTCTTCAGGATGCAGATTTTCTATCAGCCATCAAGTGGATGTTAAGTGGATGATTTAACATTGACAAAAATGACACACTTGACCTTTAAAGATTTGTTTGTGCACAGGCTTCGAGTGTGAAAAGACATAAGGAAATAAACACTTCACTTTTGAGTTCTGTCAAGGCCAAGAATCCCAACCAGCAAGTCTTGAACGAGGGCTGATGTGAATATATTTGCAGAGATTCATGTCAGTATAATATGCTGACTCTGATGTTTGTTTGCTCTTTGCCCCATCCGAATGAAAAAGCTGTAAGCGTGTGTCATTGTTTGTGGTGGTATGTGTTGATAGCGCAGTCTCGCTCATTTCAAATATGTCAACACTAGCTTTACAGTCAAAGGCAGAAGAATTAGAAAGCTTTCATCACAACTCACATATGCACATTCTTCCGGGACCACGAAACCTGCTGACAAACTGATGAAAACACATCCTGCCAAGTAAGAAAAAATTCCCTGACATAATAACATAAATACATAATAAATTAGCTTTATTGTTTATCTTTTCTTACATAACAAAGAGCAGCAATAATAAAACCTGAGATGGCCCAGGGAGATAGTGTCGCTCACAACATAAACACAGCTGGCAGACAAACCACAGTCGTTCATTGTCACAGTCAAGCCTGGTGAGACCAGCCATAATAAACACTGGGATCAATACAAGCTATTGAACAAGTTAATCAAGTCCTCCTGTGGGAACTATCCCCCCTGAGAAACAAAAGATCTTTGAATTCCCAAATAAAAATCATTTAATGTGAACAAAATAGACCTACAGCATTTCTGCAGAGTAAATCCTTTGCTTTATGTATGTTTAATAAACTGATGCGAGTGACGTCGGTTTTGCTTTGCAGATGTTCATGTAGATACATCTCATGAAAAATCTATACAGATGCTTTTCTACTCTGCTCCAAATGTGACTAACCTGGAGACATGGAGCTTCACACGCACTCAAAGAAATGATAATAAAAGATAAAAACATCATTTCTGTTTCTATTGTCCTTCAAAACAAGCAGTGGCCAAAAAGTTTGTGAAATTTATCAAAGCTTCAATTCTGTTGCGTCATTGTGAAGATGTTTTGTGGATGAGGAGCACCACCTTGTGGTGAAAAATATACTTTATACTGTTAGATTGCAGTCCTAATGAAGTGAAGGTTCATATAATCATTAATTTGCTTTGCCGAAGCCTTTAAACAGAACAATATCTAAATAAATGTAGCATAACAACAAATTCTGATGCATATATGAACGTTTTTCCTGGTTACAAGTGCATCCAGTGTCAACTTGAAGTGATGCCAGGAAAAACAAATTTAAATCTGAACCTGATATTTGAAACTGCAGAAGTCAAGAGAAATAAATAGTCCACAGCATGTGATTCACCATAGGGCTTTGTGTGAATATCAATGCAGACTCGGCTGCCACATCATATTTCAGGCCTGTAGACAATTGTATGCGTTTATTATGCCATAAACTGGAATTTAGATGTTTCTACGGGTAATTAGAAAATGAATATCTCTTCTCCTAGTCCTAGACTTCAACATTTATGCAGAGTTGTATTTAAAAGACAGGCACCTCCTCACATCTCTAAAAAGGGACATTCATTTATATACTAGTCATCTAGAGTTGGAATACGTCTCTCTTGTTAGACCAGCCATCAGTCAGCCATTAAAACAATTAAGATTAAAATGGTCCCATACCTTGCTAAATTTGTAAATATTTCATACTGAGTGTCCACTCTGTCCTCCTTTCCCATGGCTTCTTGTGCTACAATGTCTCCCGTGATTATCTCTGCCTTCTGAAAGCTTGACTCAGCCTCTGCTAAGGTTCACATAGTTAAGAACTCATCAGTGGTGAATTAACATATTACTGCCATTAGTACATGATTTAAAACAACAAGGTCTGTATGATGACTTATCAATTTTTTCTACTTCAAAAATGAGTTTAAAAAGAATCACACACAAATATATAGTGTCTCTAAAAAGGATTTGAACATTTAAAGGAATAGTTTACCCAAAAATGTTGTCATCATTTACTCACCCTCAAGTTGTTCTTTTGTGTTCAACAGAAGAAAGAAAGTCATACAGATTTTGAACAACTTGAGGGTGAGTAAATGATGACAAAAAAATGTGTGTGTGAACTATCCCTTTAAAGGATTAGTTCACTTTAAAATGGAAATTACCCCATGATTTACTCACCCTCAAGACATCCCAGGTGTATATGACTTTCTTCTTTCTGATGAACACAATCAGAGTTATATTAATAAATATCCTGAAGCTTCCAAGCCTTATAATGGCAGTGACGGGGTGAAGGGGTCCATTGAGTTTGAAGCTCAAAAGAAATACAAGTGCATCCATCAATCCGCACGTGATGGGAGAAAGTGTAACGCCGGTCTGGGATCGGGTAGTTCAAAACGCTGACGCTCGTGCATCCATCAATCCGCAGAAAGTGTAACGCCTCTCGCAGTTCAAAACGCTTACGCTACGTTCTAGGGATGTGTTGCACCAGTTACGCTTTTTTCGTAAGCTGAATACGGAAGGCGGTCTGGCGGTAGCTAGATATTTTACTTTATAAAGTTTTAAATATGGATATTTTTCTTACAAAAACCCATCGACTCGCTTCAGAAGGCTTTTATTAACCCCCCAGAGCCGTGTGGATTGGAGTACGCTTATGATGCATGGATGCACGTTTTTGAGCTTCAAACTCAACGGACCCCATCACTGCCATTATAAAGCTTGGAAGAGCCAGGATATTTATGAATATAACTCTGTGTTCATCAGAAAGAAGAAAGTCATATACACCTGGGATGGCTTGAGGGTGAGTAAATCATAGAATAACTTTCATTTTAAAGTGAACTAATCCTTTAAGATGCACTATGAATACGATGGCATTAGATTTTTGTAAACAAGGATATTCTCCAAGCAGTAGAGCAGCACTTCCAAGAGTCTGATGTATCGTAAGGAAGCAGTTGAGGCAGCTCACTCTCTCCTCCTGCTGACTGGAGCTGAGGACTTCAAGTGCTTGGGACGCATGTTCTTGTGCCTGATGTGCCCAGCCTGGGAAACAGGAGGTTGGTTAACGTGTTATATATGATTGCCTAAGAAATTAATTTGCATGATGCACAGTAATTGCAGGGTTTATTTTTCAATAACAACAAGCTTGCTGTATGCTTGCTGTATTCTTTCATCTATCTGCTTAAATGCATTAAATAATGAACAATTTTACCTTTGCATTGCAAGTAGGCTTTGGCCAGTCTTGACTGGGCTCGGGCTACTGCAAAATGCTCATTTCCATAAACCAGTCTGGTCAGTGCAAAGCAACGCACAAGCTCCTGGATACAGGGGTCATGCTGCAAAGGTCAAACAAGCATAAATCATTCAACTAGAGAAATAAAATAAAAAAAAATCAATAAGTACAATGACCAGCCAGTGTTGCTGTACTGGAGAGTAAGAATATGTCTGGGGTGTTTTATGACAGGGGTTTTCAAACTGGGGTCCGGGGCCCCCGGGGGACCACAAGGAAGTGCTGTGGATATGTTAAGAGAAAAACAGAAAAATAATAATAATAATAATAATAATAATAATAATAAAAGTATATTAAAATAAAATAAATATAAAATACATATTTGATATAAATTAGTAACATAAATAAATAACAAATATTAGATTAAAATAAAAATGTGATATTAAAATTAAATCAATTAATTAAAATCAATCAAATCAAAAATCAATTAATTAAAATAAAAAAATAATAATAAACAGACGGTACTATAGTGAGTAGGGGAAAACACATTTTTCAAATAATATTTTACACATTTATAATGTTTATTTTTTTACAGTATAAATTGGGTCTTTATCCATACAAATTTATAGCTGCCTTTAAAATTCCCTTACAAGAAAATGGTCATATATGGGGCCCATGACATCTAAAAGTTGGAAAACCCCTGCTTTGAATAATGATAATAGATTATATTGAAATGTTGGGGCACTAAGGTAAATAAATCAATAAATCGCATATCATGTGTACCTCTTCACTATCAGCCAAAGCCTGAGCTCGTCTCTCACAAAGCGATAGTTTCTCTGCGGGATTCATCTTACTGTAATTCTTCACATCTTCTTTCTGTGAGATTATTGTTGAATCTGCTTCCTTCAAGGATTCTCCTGAACTGCAACTGCTGCTCATGTTGAAGCTGGTGAATCTGTAAAAGTTTAGAACTTGGTTGTGTCTCAAAATATAATTAACTGGCAACTAAGCAGTTCTGGGTTTTGATACACATCCCACTGTGGTTGCATGGCAAAGAGATCCACTGAAAGTAAATGGTCACTGAGACTGTCGATCTCTATTATTCTTCTAAATAACTATTTTGTTTTAGGTTTTAAACAACACGAAGGTGATTTTTTGTTCTTCTTTTTGGGTGAACTATCTCTTTAACTGCAGCAGGAAAATGGGTACATACGATTGATCCAGCGCAGTCACAGGAGAGTCTGCTGTGGTGCGCGAAACGATCCGCTGTGCGGTGCCAGGCTCATTTTAATGAAGAAGGCAAATATAACGCAGCTGTCGTTTTATAAGCTGACATTTGATTAATAACTTGTTCTCTTAACATTACTTTTTAAAAGACTGCAATGGCCTTTTCAAGCACACTAGACCGTAGAGCTGTGAAACCAAGTAACGATTATCACGAAACCCCAAACACACGCTGTGATTGGTTGACTCCTACACATGGGTGAGTCATGTGACTCTCATGTATCTTGCTGCAGTTAAACGTAAAATCGAACCATGAGGTTTATGTGCTTATGATTTTAGTATATTTGAATTGAACTTTGCCACAACAATTATTTATCCTTTTTTGGCTGTAAAATTCTTATTTTACCAACTTGCCCAATACTTAGCCTACTTAAAAGTTTAGGTTTACTCTAACCCTGACAAAGGTGTAGAATCCATAGGTCAATGTGATTTTAAATTAATTCAACAAACTGCTTAAAATGCTTAATTGCAAAAGCTTCTGATGAAAAACACTACCCATAATCCTAAAGTCAGAATAAAAAGGTTTGCAAATAAAAGTGTGTTTTTTTTTTTTAAATGGAAATGGGAATTGTGGCAATAGCTCCCCACTGCCCAATGCTATTCTAATTCAAGGTCTTATATATTTGTTTTTATTTTAATATTGTAGAATAAGATTTCAAAAGCCACCAGGAACATCACAGATGCAGCTGAGAAGGCAAGATTGCTGTGGATCAACAGGGGTGATCCGTGGATCACACAAGCTACCTACACAAGTCGGGGACTTATCATCCCTGGCTGGGTCACCTGGGCGAGGGTGTATGATGTTGAAAGACCCGAAACACCCGATGACCCCAGGTTACATCACTGATGATGTGTCTAGGTTGCACCTGTAAGGTGTGTGCTAAAACTAGTGCATTTATAGCACTTTAGTCAATAACTTGTAGTCAATATTTTTATAGAAAGTCGGTTGTCGGTTGGTTGGCGCCACAACCTGGGAGGGAATGCATCCTGACCATAGTTACCCATTTATTACTATGATGAGAATAAAGATAAAAAGCAGATGTAGATGTGTATGTCTGCAGCAGATCTTCTTATGCAGATTTAATTACAGGTTAAATAAATTATTACATTGATTTTTAATGGGATTGTTTTCCCCACAATAAACTTAGGCCTCAGTCATTACAGAGTGTATATTGTAAATGGTTATCTATTTAGATAAACATACTCACATTATGATCATAAGCCCACATTATATTGTGAGTAGCTGACAGAATGCAGTGCATTATAGACAGGTTTTCATACTTAGAAAGCATTTCAAATTACTTTCTGTGAGTATAGCATTCAGTAGTCGTGAAGGTTTGATACCACTTAATTTTTAAGCTTTTATTGAGAAATATAGCTGTATTATAATGAAAGCCTGTATAACATTAAATATCAAATCTGTTGCATTGGCTTAAAGTGTTACATGCAAAGTAATATGCAATTTCAAGTCCCCATGAGTCATAGAATGATGTTTTGAAAATGTAAAAATGCAGAACGTTTTCTGTTTATTACATTTTCTTAATAAATAATACATTTATTATATAAAGTGTAAAGTTAGGCAGGTTATTCCGCCAACAGGAACAGTCCATAAAGTGATTTTGTGTCTCTTTGAGATGGCACCACAAGGCACCGTTCACTTGCAGACCACAAGCTTCTGGAGGGTGCATAAGTCTGAAATAGTGAGTTTTGGTAT